>JAPMNZ010947641.1:0-12970 GCA_029875035.1 Pomatoschistus microps | reverse complement strand
AGCCTTATCGACGCCTCCTCCCTATTGTTTTTATTAGTCTTTCCATTTTTAACCATGAACAGTCTCTGCAGAATCAAACTACATTTCCCAGAGTGCCAAAAACACAATCAAAAACAGAGTGAGGGCATTGTCCCGGGGCTGTTTTCGAGCTGTTATTGTTTGGGCCTCACAGGGACCAGTAATCCACTTAGGACCCGCACCACAAGCACCTCCTCTCTCTCTGCAGCATAAAAGGCCATCGGTCGCCAGATTAAAATGGCAAACTCACCACGAAGAGCAGGAATTAACTTTGGGGACGTCAGGTGGAATGTGGATTATTTTATTGTTATGGTTTTGAGGAATTTTAATGGACCAGAATATTGTGAGATTTGTGCTGTTTTAAGACAAAGAACAGATATTTTTGAGTTTCAGTTTCCTGTTACGCACAATATTTTGCACATTTTGGACCATTCAAAACACAGAATATTCAGTTTTGCGCAAACCTACTGTGTCATTGCTGTGGATCCCATGAATCGCACCAGATATTACTTAAATGTTGGAGTCAATTTGACCTCAGCTATCTCATAATATTTTCCTACTGCCGTCCTGGCATATGGATATTGTGTTATTACCTCTCTCTCTCCTCTGGGACCAATTGCTTGAGTGGACTTGAATCTTCTCCCTGGAGACAATGGACTCATATCAAACAGAGAATGCAAAACAACTGGACATAAACAAGCATGCATAAATATATTACATTTACATTGTTCATCATCAAGCTATATAGAGAAACTTTAGTATTGTTATGTCATTGGAGTATTTTTCTTTAACAGTGCGTGTGATTCTGTGTTGTTTCTAGGTTTATTGTTTTGAACCACTGAAGTCAGATTTGGTATTTCAATGTATTTTTTTAAGTTTTTTGTTTTGGATTTTACTGCCTACTCCTGTACAGCACTGTTGTGTACGATGTGAAATGTATGAAATGAATAAAGTGGATTTGAATTTGTGTTATCGAATACTGAATCATGTATATTTGTTCGTATTGATTTGTATTCAGGATCTTCTGCTCTTGTAATGTATTAAAACATATTGAATATAGTATTTTTTCACTTAATTGTGGCCAGTCATATTGTTTATTACACGCTTTTGATGCATATATTTTATACTGCTGTTGATGGTTATTGGATAAAGATGATTGGATAAAGATGATTACTGATGACTGATTAAATAATGAATCCATCACAGATTTACAGAACAAAATGTAATCAATATTTACATGATGTATGTTATCTATAGACCATAAACTATAATTCATGTTTCCCATTGAGCTAAAGTAAATGGGTTTTTCCCCCCACTGTACAGTAGATGCTATTTATGTATGGACTGTATGAGACAACACATATTTACAAGAGTCAAATAATTACCATGCATTACCATCTGCAAACAGCTTTTTGAATTAGCAAGTTATAGCTGGTAGAAACACGACTGCCATAATCATGAGTTTGCAAAGTTATCTTGAATCAAATTGGTTACAAAAGTCATCGGCCCGGACACGGTCAATGAGGCGTATAATGAAATGGAATAATAAAATCTCTTTTGCAAATGCGAATAGTTAGATGAAAACACAAAAGTTAAGCGTTCTTTAGATGATGAAGTTCACTTACCAGTCGAAATGGTGTGTGGATAATTTGAAAATAGGACGGTTTAATACTTCAACGTTTCAACCAAAGGGGAGGGTCTTCCCGTCTTTCTTCAGGGAAATTAAAAAAATAAAAATATTTGTGTTGTTGTAAAAGTACAACTACAAACCAAGACTATGATTACTTACTAAAGAAACTAATGTAGACAGCCTGTATGAGCGTTATAATGTTTTTGGTTGTATATATTTGTGTTGCGACGGCTGCCAACTGCTTGAAGAACATAATGTAACGTCACAAAGATTAGCGTTCCATTCAGATAAAAACACAAGTTGCTTCTAGTTATTTATGCTAAAGCAGCCATGGCCAAAGTCCCAATAATATCTGAAAAATGATATGCAATGTTTTTCAGATTCAAAGGTGAAAATACCAATAATACAAAATGAGACCTGAGTTATCATCACAATCTAATAAACAACATTTTTTTATGTAGCCTAAACTACTAAACTGAATTTATTTTCTGCATGTGTGGACTTTGCTCTCACATGAAACCACACCACAAAACATACTTTATTTTTAATGCCGAGATTACTGAGAAAATCCATAAATGTGATTATTATTGATTCAAGCTGCTGGTTACACAATTTATAGATTTTGTTTATCCTCACAGATAGAGCAAACCAAATCACAGTAAAAAGCTCCAGTCAAAATATGCTCACATTTTGCTGTGTGAAATTCAGGTACAGCTGAACAATCTTAGCAACCAAATTACCCGAAGTTCCAAAAACACATTCAAAAACAGTGTGAGATTATTTAAAACCATAACAAATTAACAACAACAAACAATCTGATTTAGAGCTGGCTCATGTGAATATTCTTGTTTTTTCACAAATGTGTCTCTAAGCGTTGATGCAGTGACCTAATCTCCTGCACTTTGTTGCCGGTTTGACATAATGTACAGTGAGCTGGCGTAAAGAGCCCATCTGGACACTTACTGAAGAACGCCAAAGGTGCCACAGTCTTGTCTGTCTGCATTTCGACGAGTAGTTTCAGGGAGATTGATGTTTCTCCTGGAGCGGTAAACGTCACAGTCACTTAGCTCTTTACTCATTCTGTACAGCGGAAGACATAGTTCAGAGTTTATTTGGAAGTCCTGTGTATTTAAGTTTCCACAAGGAATATTTCTTCTGGGACAGTAGTGACAAAGTGCTCGGTATGGGTATACAGGAGAAGCTCTGGGAATGAAAAATAAAATTAATTCAATTTATGGTTGTGAAAGATATTGATAGAATTGGCTCACAGTGTGTAAAAAAAAAAAAAAAAAAAAAAAACTCAAACACTTTTAATTATATACATGTTTTGACACTGTGCATGTAATCATGTAGTCTATGTGATATATTAGTTTCCCATTTTAAGTTGACAAACAGAAATAAATGAACTTTTGAATGATCATTTTTGTAGTTTCTCAAGGAAGAGATTTTATACTTTCTTTTTAGTGCAAGAGTTAGAGATGATTTTATTTAGTATAGATTTATTTTGTGCTGTGTGCTCCTCATAAGGACAGGGACATTTGTGGACATTAATAAACATTTATGGATATTGGTCATCCCACTCCATATGGACCAATGGCTCCTGTGTTCTGTTATTATTCTATTTCCTGTGTTCCAACGCTTTGATTTTCTCTGATCTGTTGTTGGCGTATGTTCAATCTAACTAATATGCTGCTGATGCTCGGACACCCGGAGCTCCTCCTGTTCTCAGCATGTGTGTCGTGAAAACACGACGCAGTGACTGTTGCAGTGATTACATTTAAGAGGATCCAATGTTCTGTGATGTGAGCAAAAACTAGACAATCTCTGCAGCTGGAATTATGTGAAAATGTGTCTTTTTGTTTCAAGATAATAAAATTGTAGCTGATAATGTATGTATGTATGTATGTATGTATGTATGAATACTCAAAAAGTAACTGTGTTTCCAAGTTCAAATAGGCCTCCAAGCTTATTTGGTTACATCATATATTATTCTATCTAGTCTTTGAGACTAGATAGAATAATATACCAACCAGCCAACAACACCCCCATCACTGCAACAACACAAACCTATTTTCTGATTATGTTGAAAATGACAGTAATTTTTTCAAAGAGAGGCCTGATTGTTATTATGAAGACATGTTCATATGCCACGTTGCAATGGGATTGTGCTAAAATCTGGTAATATGAGAGATATTATTCTTCAAATATTAATAATGAAACAAGAGTTTTTCAGAAATGTAATGTGAAGCCGTGAAAGTGATAAGAGACATGGAATTACTAAAATCAAAACTGTAGAAAAATGTATGGAAACGTTTATCCAGGTCGCTAAATAGAAAGATCCAGGAAAGTATGTAGCAATTCTGTAGTGACTTTTGACTGTGAGTATTTCATATGTGGCATACTAGTGAGATGAGACTAAGTATATGTTTTAGTGTATGTTCCTCCTGCCCTACCACAGCATCAGAGAATCTGTAAACAACCACATGAGCTATAGAATTACTGAGCTAACAGTGTGGGTTACAAGTGGGATTAGTTAACCCACCAGTTTTCCACAATTTACTATAATTACTGCCCACTGAATGTGCAGTAATCTCCGTCACGGGCCACAGTCAGCTGTTTGTCTGTCTCCACCATTGCTCTCCGTAATGAAATCACCATAATTACAAGGGCCTTAATCCGGGGTGGCAGGGCAGCGCGCAAAACATCGCATAGTTTTATTTGTATCTCACTTCCTAATGCAGTTAATTAAGAAAGCAAACAAAGTTATGGAAATTATTTTTGATTTCATGGACAGCCTGCAGAGTCAGAGCCAGCTGTGTCAGATCATTAAATAATCCACTTTGAGACAACCGATGTCACGAGTGTAGTCACAGGCAACCAGTGTTATCGTGAATGTATGTGACGGACATTCTTCTCACGGCTAATAAAGTCAGTTACTTTTAGATTTGTGTAGTGAAAGGGACAGTGCCTTAGATGAACCCAAGCACAAAGTGGACAGTTGATGAATGAAACTTTAATCTTGGATATAGCATTCTTGATAACCCACATTATTTTCAGTTCATGCCCCACATTAAGTAACTAAGTAAGTCATTTTTTATTTATATAGCGCCTTTCACAGATCAGAGTCACAAAGCGCTGTACAATTGTGCATATATGTGTCCTCTCAGCAGGCACATGCATTCTCCCTCCTACAAACAATTCTTATTCACACAATGCTTGTTCCATGACACAATAACCAGTGATCAGCCCACACCCTTTATTGGCCACTGCATCTGTGTGTGTGGTATTTTTACACCCAGGGTCACTGTCCAAGTCTGACTGCTGCTACTGTGGGACGCTATTGTAAGTCCATGACCGGAACAAACACCTGCCATCTCTCCTAGAGTAATTATACACAGAGGGGGGAGAGTAGCTCTATAAGAAAGGAAACATTTAAATCCAAACTATTTCAAAGAACAAGGCTCGTGCTGAAACAATGGGAGAATATGAAGGTAAAAGTTGAAATGGCTCGTGTAAGAATGACACATTTCAGATATCCTTGAGTCCTTGAAGCGTGCCGCAAAAAGGAAAAAGAGATTGTGTTCAAGTGGCTCTCTGACGCATCAATGCAGTATTAATCATAAAATATTTTTTCTCCTGATTAGAGAAGGGATCAGAAAAGTCCTGACAACAAATAGACAACAAAGAGTTATACATAGAAACAAAAAGGTATTAATCTAATTTCAATATAGAAAGGGGTAGTGAGACAACACCAAGAAGACACAGTATTAAGCTGCAATAGTAGTTGTGGAATATATTAAAAACTCTTCCAAAAGGTCTATTTTGTTTAACATTGTGGTGGAAGATAGCTGAATAATTTGTCTTGGTAACTATGGTAACTGTCAAAAGCCAACCTAGTTGGTTGGCTTTTTTCTTAGAGCTATTTTCTGGGCCAATCCACAAGTGTCATAAAGTTGCACGTTTTCTAATGATGTCTAAAACTGGTGACGATATTCCAAAAGCATGCATGACGTTGGCCAAGTAGGACTTTCAGACATTACTTAGAAAAAAATGGCAGGTTTAGGAATTTAATGACCAAGAAAATCACCAAGAGACATTTATTTTAAAAGTTGCTTCTTTCCCAAAGAGTGGAGCACAACATCAACAGAAATGCACTGGTGTAAACTATTGCACAAATGATGCAAAATGATCATGAAATAATACAAAATTAGACAAACAATATAAAACATGTAAGACCATATCAGATAATATAGCCGATCAAAAATACTATTGCCAGATCATAATGCCTATTACATTATATTTTATAGTTCTATTGTTGTTCACAGATTTGGAGTCAGAGGACTAAGATAAGACAATCAAGACAAAAAGTGCACACTGATGGAGCTACACTATTTAAGAACTATTCCCATCGGTATACAGTAAATATACTTTATAGGCCTTCATACAAAGATCCAATCTATTCACTGCTTTCTCTGTAAACCGAGTAAAATGAATTAACTTTATAGCATTCCTCCCCTGAGCAGGTCGAATGTTTACAATATGACGCTAGTGCAAGTGCTCAGCCTGAGAGAAGATCGGGCCATCAAATCAACATCAAAGCATTCATAAACAGACAGCGTGTCCTGGTGTATATTATAACATGCACCACAGTATTGTGATGAGACGAAAACACTTAAGCTCAATTGGTTCAGTGTTTAGTGAACGTAGCGCGAGGACAAAGAGGATGTGTTGTGAGGAAGTGAAGCGAGAGGCCATAGGAACTCATTTGTTTTTTGGGGATTGACATTATAGCGGACCTCTTCAACTCGGGGCCCAAAGGCGAAAAGCGATCAAGAATTATGCAGTAAAAAATATGTTTGAAGTCTTTTTCCTAAAAAATTGATTCAAGCACATTTTGAAGATAATTTCTTGTTTCTTAAAAACATAGAAATTGTTGCTTGTCCCATTAGCAAATCTTGATTTAAGTAAATTATTTTGGCCTCAAAACAAGGTGAATTTACCTTAATATTTCTTACCATTTTTTCCAATCCTTTTACAATCATATGCATTTTTCTGGTCTTGGTTTATACTTTGATGTTGATGCTCTAAAACTTACTTTTGTTACGCTTGTTATTCAATCTTGTTAGTAAAACATTTGTACTGGTTTAGGATTTAGTTTACACAAAAATATGAATGGTAACTGAATTAGATATTGTATTTGATCCCAAATCCCCCGTCTGGTGTCAAAAAAGCTGATAAGCATAACCATAGAGTAACACAGAGCGTGTGCCTACATTACATTACATTACATTACATTACATTACATTACATTACATTACACTACACTACATTACATTACATTACATTACACTACATTACATTACATTACATTACATTACACTACATAACATTACATTACATTACATTACATTACACTACATTACATTACACTACATTACATTACATTACACTACATTACATTACATTACACTACATTACATTACATTACACTAAATCACATTACATTATATTACATTACATTACATTACACTACATTACATTACATTACATTACAATACAATACATTACATTACACTACATTACATTATATTACATTACATTACACTACATTACATTACATTACAATACAATACATTACATTACACTACATTACATTACATTACACCACATTACATTACACTACATTATAATACATTACATTACACTACATTACATTACATTACAATACATTACATTACACTACATTACATAACTGTTCCTCCTTGCAAATGTCATGTATAATAAGCATCGAGATATGAACGAACACCTAAGCTTCTATTAAATCAACATATAAGGGAACAATATAGAGTTGGCGTACGCTCACTGTCTCCCCCTGTCGGACTGAATCATTACTTCTCCAACACGTCAGAAACACTGCATAATCACAGATTTCAACCCATCTGGTGTTGGACTTTTTTACACGAGCATGCATATTTTAGCGTTTAATTGTATGACCTGAGAAAAGAGCTAAATGTGCAGAGAGGAATATGAACTGACCTAGTGTTATACATGCATTGTAAACACAATTTGTTATTTTATTTTAACAAACCATATTATATTAGATTATTAGACCAGATTATATTACTGGAAATAGAATCAAATCCATGGGCATATTTGAAACTGGGTAATATAAAAAATGTAGAGCTGACACAAAGATCAAAATAAATGAAGTTCAAGTTAACATTAGTCAGAATTCTGTTTACTTTGGTCAATATTGATTTACGGATCAGAAACATGGACTGCATCAAACACACGGATAGAAGAAGTGACCAATGAGAAGAATAAAAGATATCAGATGCATGCTGCTAAAATCTGGAACAATCTTGCTGAAAATGTGTGACAGGCCTCTTCTCAGTTCTGTAGCTGGGGTTTTAGGGCTTTCTTTTCAATGTACTGTGATTATTTATGTTTTGTTCAGCACTTTGAGTTGCCTTGTGTATGATGTGTGCTATACAAATAAACTTGCCTTGCCTTAAAAGATGAATTGACTTTGATCTCTACATGCCAAATTGCAAAGAGCACTTCAAAAAGGGAGGCAAACAACAAAAGCAAAGCTGAGGAAAAACTAAGATTAATGTGGGGAGATAACCTAATAGGAATGAACTTGGATGCCATCAGAGGAAGTGACAGCAGTTTAATGGATATTTGGAAGTATTTTAATGAAGTGCTGAAGTGCCCTTGGAATAAAATGCAGATACAGGAAATAAATCTGGAGTAATTTTATTATATTTGGGTGCCCAACTGCCCATGTGACATTGAAGAATGGTTCCAAAGCAGAGCACGAATCTCCTTCAGGGGCAATTCACTGCTGAACTTTCCAATATGGTGCCAGTGTAGTCGCAAACGTTTTAATTTGTGCCAAAATGCCTGTGCAATACTGTTGAATCATGGTTGTATCGCAAATGAATCAACCGAGTAGAACAGTGATTGTATGGGGATGGAAAAACAGGGATAATTGGAAACATCCTGTAGGAATGAAGATGTGTTTCTCTAGTCCAAATACGCTAAAAAGCTATTACACATAATATGTGAATCTAACATAAGAAAACTGCTACTCTTAGACATACTTATAGATAACAGAAGATATTGGTTTAAACAAATAATCTTCAATGTTAAACTGCACTCAAGTCAAAAATGTTTTTAAATGTTAGACCACCTTTGCAGGACGGTCTAACACAAGGACAGTGGTGATGATCCAGGAAACTCAAAATTCAACAACATTTATGAACATTAATATTGGTCATCTGTCCCTTATGGACCAATACTTATGTGTTTCTATCATTGCTTTTCTTGAGTTTATTATTTGATTCTCTGATCTGTGTTGGAGAATTCAAGGGTTATGTGGAGTCCTCCAAGATAACTATTGTTGTGATTTATTGAATTGAATTGAGTTAAATGAAGACTTTTATAGCTGTGCCTGTGAAATACATACAAACATGATGTCGTGTTGAAGAGTTTCCTACTGGCAAAGAAAATGATCTGACCCTGAGCATTGCCAACTAAAGGAATCAACGTAGAAGTGAGTTGAAATCTACTTTACAGGATGAGCGTAAGAACATACTCATCACAACCGCAGAGCTTGTCAAGCGCAACAAAGGTATGAAAATCAAGTTAATGACTAGACTTGGCGTTATTTCCACTTGATCTAAATTCATGTGGAGAAAAGAGCATTGAGGACTGCTTGGATGACGCCGCTGTAGAGTTTGACACAGAGGCTGCGTCAAAGCGCCTGCGGCATCTTCACTGTGACTGCTCAGCCTTGTGTGACTCTTCAGAGCTATAT
Source organism: Pomatoschistus microps (assembly GCA_029875035.1). NCBI lineage: Eukaryota > Metazoa > Chordata > Actinopteri > Gobiiformes > Gobiidae > Pomatoschistus > Pomatoschistus microps. Next base: position 3,500 of record JAPMNZ010947641.1, on the reverse strand, counting down.
GTTTCACAGCGAAGGCCAAAGTCACCGCTGCAGAGAGAGACTGTGCTGTGGACGCTCAGTTTGAACTTGCCATCTTAAAAAACAGCAGATGTTACAGGCGCCAGCTGGTCAAGAAATGTGTAGGAGGACGAATTAAGATGCTGAGATGACTGCTGACACCGCCTGGGAACATGGGAACATTATTGGAATTTGATAGACAGTACACAGCTTTCAGAAACAGATGTGTCAAATATCTGAACACATTTTGGTTAAGAATAAAAGTGTAGTTTAATTTCTATCCTGCTTTAATTATAGCCAACATCTATATTTTTGCAAAAGTTAAATAATTCATCTATTTCTGTTGCTAATTATTCCAATATATGTACGCAGTATGATGTAAAACTTTGTACAAGTAATGTAAATATTTATTCATAGTCTTTCAAATCATGTATGCTTGATTCAAGGGCTTCTGGCACAAAGTCAGAACGTGGCAATTATGCAATATTTAAAATAATTGTAGCTAGACAGAATGGTCATCACACAATCTGCACAGCCATATTGCTACATCTGTTTTCAAGCTTCAGTATAGGCAGTGATCCTACCCTGCAAAGCTTGTTGACACATGCAAAAGGTCCTTGACCCGTTTGACGACCAAAGTTCATGCTTTAATGCGCCGCACTTTGTGTGTTTTGTAGGAAGGAAAACTGTTTTTTTCAGTGAGGTACCACAACAATGAAATACATTTATTCAGAGCTTCTGCGGCGGGTGGTTTTAATGTGCATGCTTAATGTGACAAGAGCAGGTGATTGATTAAAGTCTCAACATTTAATCTATTTGTATAGGACTAAGAAGAATAACAAATCAGACACAATATCAGAAGGCTTTCTAGGATTAGCCTCTGTCACTGCATATGGCAAAGCAAATAGACTCTTTCATGATAAAGGGAAATTACATGAAACAATCATGAACAGTATAAGTGGCAGATATTTGTTTTATAATCAGCGTTAAGGGATATTGTTTGGAACAAAAGGTAGTCTTACAGTATCTGGATAACACATCTTTTGAATTCAGAGGTTTCAACTCCTTTCCAGAAATGAGTCATGCCCTGGTTTTAGAAGATGCAATCATCACTGTGATGATGATAATCTTTTGGTTATTTCATACTTTCTACCTCAGTCAGATACGTGGTCTCTGATAGATTCTATATGAAAGGACTTTGCTCTTTATGCTAAAGAAAACACATACATGAAGATAATACCAGTGCTCCTCAAATTAAACTTGACATCTCGCGGAAGCTGGGGAGGGGGGTGTGTGGGGTGGGGGCCCCTCCTCCTGGCTCTGACGTCACACGGGTACAAGGAGCGCGTGTGAGGATCGGCGCGGCTCGCGCTCACACAGCCCGTGTGCCAACTAATGCCAACTGCAAACACAGTCTCCAAAATACAGCCGCACGTCACTTGTGCGCTTTTTACGCACGTGTCGCCTGCGCTGGTGTAGTTTTCTCAGATTGACTGCAGATATTTTATTGTCAAAGTTGGATTTTATTGGACACGCTTGAAGTGAGGAATTATCGCGCTGCCAGATGCTGCGCAGATGAACGGCACTGAAAAACGACTTGAGGAATTCAACTGTCACAGGTATGCCTTTTTACTTGATCTTTTCTCATTCATCCCGTGTTTACATATTTGTTTGTCACGAGTGTCGACACCTCCCAACATTTACATTAATCAGCACTTTTACACAGATAACAGCACTTTACAGAGTCGAACTTTTGACTTTTGAACGTAGAGTGTTGGTCTGTTTTACACGTGTTTGGTCCAATCTGTTCTGCGCATAATCCATAATCCCGCTATATTGACTGATACCATGCAGGCTAAGAGGATATGTTTAAGTGGGGTTATGCTTGTTGCAATAAATGATTTCCACGTTCTCGTCGCGTACAGATGTTAAGCACCTGTAATCTGTTCAGCGCTGTTTGGAATTGTTTCATAAAACTTAACCTCACTGTTTTAAATCTGTTTCTAAAAGGGTTTAACAGCAACATTTCTTATGGAACGCAGCTCTTAGTGAACAATAAAGGCTATTATAAACAGATTATAGAGAGAAGATTACTTTGTTTGCCAATTTAACGAGTATTTGTCAACACTTATGACTTGGGGCTATTTATGACTATGGGCAATTTACAGTTGTTGACAGAGATGTTATAAAACTTACAGTACAGTGATATTGTCTTTTTGCAGTAATATGTTAAGGCCATATGAAATGTAGAACTGAAATAGCTTGTAGGGACTAGGATATATGGCTATTCTTTAAGCATGTGCAAATTAAGCAACCTGACAACTCACCAGACCATGTACTGCAGCAAACATCTGGCTGCTGGAGTCAAAAACAGTTCACCTGCTGCTCATCTGACATGGTTTAAATAAAAGGACTTGGGGAACTTCTTTTAGCAATAAAGACATCATTGTAGACCAAGACTTAAAGCAGGGGTTTAGAGGTGCTCAAATTCATAAAGCATGTCCTCTTTCTCATAATAAACTTTCAAAATGTGATTCTTTATTGGTGTTTAGTGCTCATGGAAAGAACAAAATTCAACAACCACTCATCCCCTGAATCCACAACAAAAACAAATAACTTAAACAGCATATTGTCTTTAGTTTTACTGTGGTCTGTGTTCTCACTGTCACAACAACCTTCTAAGCGACCATCAAAACCATGGGCTATTGATCTGACCTTTCAACCATGCTCTGGCTTCTTTTTTTATTTTAGTTGTTTTGAAACACTTCTGTCCGGAGCTGCATAAGAGAAATAGCTATACTTTCATTATAATGACTCATTATTGGATATTATTCAGATAATTTACAATGAATGGACCATAAATTAAATAAGTGTCTAATGTCTATTAACTATAATTCTTTGTTGTAGTATAAGTGTAGTATAAGTGTAATTAAACACAAAGTGCAGATATACAATTTCTTTAATATTAAGGCTGAGATAAGACACAAATTACTTGAGTCCAGATAGAGTACAAAATGTCCAGTCCTATTTCATTCACAAATGTGGAAACATTTGTGTGCTATCGTTGCTATTAGTGATTGTTTGTCTGTCAGTCTCTGACGCAGTGGCACTGTGTAAAAACAGGGAACTCCTCACTCACACCGCAGATTGAATGAGTATTAATCGTCATACGTCAGCGGCCGACGATGCAAACAGATGGTGTAATAGGGAAACATCTGCATTTAACCTAATAAGTTATCCCTCTACTCTCCTTGATTCAGGAACATTTTAGCAAAAACGAAGAAAGAAATGCATTGTTGCACAGTTCAGTAATGAAATGATTGTTGAGTTTACCTTCGGGGGAAAGGATGGGCAGAAAACATTGAAACTGACAAAAAAATTCAACTAAATAAACTAAATGGTGGTTTGGCATAAACTGTCAATAAGCATTTATCTCTATGCTTGGGTGATACCACATTGAGAATGCTGCCCGAGGCAAAAAAGGGTTAGGGTTTGTGACTCTG
>JAPMNZ010947624.1:0-12066 GCA_029875035.1 Pomatoschistus microps | reverse complement strand
TGCACCTGAGGGAGCACAGCAGTCGCAGAGGAGGTTCAAAGGAGGGGAAGGATGAGAGAGGAGCAGAGGAAGTGATGAGGATGTGCATAGCAGGAGGAGCAAAGAGGATGAGGGGCGAGGAGGAGAGGAGAAAGGGAAAAAGAGAGAGTTGCTGAGAGATGTATATATGTGGCTGTATGTGCCCCTCGTGTAGTGTGTGCTCCTTGTGTGTGTTCTCCCTGTGTGCCCCTTGTATGGTGTGATCCTTCTCAGAAAAAAAATAGCTGAACTGATTACAAAATGCAACAAAAAGTAGAATGTCCAGTCAATTTTGTACAATTACAGTAAGAAGAACCTGGGGCTTGAAGCAAATTGGATTTATTGTTTAGTTAATACATGTCCAATCATTTGTCAAGCGGCCTGTGAAAATTCCTGTGCCAAAGCTGCAGAATTGGGGCAGTGAGGTTACGTCATAAGCAGCAAAGCATATGCGTTGAGACAAAAAGCTAGAGTCACACCAGGTTCCTGAAGGGAGTCCAGTCTGAACTTGAAAACTTGAGGAGATGGGAGGAGCCTGGTGGGCAACTGTCGCTCATCTAGGACTTGTGGTGGTCGCTAGGATCAATTGTTTACATAAGAAAGCATCCAAAACAATTGATCCTGGAGCACTTTTGATCATTACGTTGTCACTACATTACAACCCTGATCATAAGTAAGTAGTACCCACTGTTAAATCGGGTCATAAAAAAATCAACTTGTATAATAAGTGTGCAGGCAAGATGTGAGCATTCAGCATCATTAAAAAAGGCTTTTATGCGCTGAAAAAAAAATGCTGTATGAAAAACTGAAAAAAAACATGTATCATTTCGCTTTTACTTCTTACTCTGATCATAAAAAATATTATCTTTACGTGTCAGTACTTTTGCAAGCCACTGTATGTCTCTTCCTGTTGAGTTTTTGTGTACATAAGCTTTAAAAGTCGCGGTAATCAAACCCCTTCTGAAGAAAACAAACCTATAAAAGACCTAAAAACATGGATGACTCTTAACTTCCCACTGCTTAACCCGGAGAAAGCAGAAGTGATCCTACTCGGTTCAAAGCTCCTGCGCGACTCCTTTGCCGACCAGAAAATCACTCTCGATAATGTCAGTATAGTACCCAGCAACGCTGTGAGGAATCTTGGAGTCATTTTCGACAAAGAAGTCTCCTTCATGGCTTAAATAAGTCAAGCAACTAAAACGGCATATTTCCACTTGCGGAACATCACTCAACTCAGGAATATCCTTCCTAAAGTGACGAGGAAAAACCAACCTGGCTTCCCGTGAAGTATAGAATAAAGTTTAAAATCCTTCTTTTAACATACAAAGCCATAAATTGCCTGGCTCCTTCATATCTTCAAGACACTTTAGTGTCATATCAACCAAGCCGAGCATTGCGCTCGCAAAACGGCAGGTGTCTGGTGGTTCCTAAGGTTTCAAAAGGATGTGGTGATGATCCAGGACATTCTACAACATGTATGGACATATATCAACATTTTCTTTTATATATTTTTTTGTCTTAACTGTTGATTCTCTGATCCGTGTTGGTGATTTCAATGGTTTTGTTAAGTCCTCTGAGATGACTTCTGTTGTGATTTTAGGGCTATACAAGAATAAATTGTATTGTACATAGATGATCAGATCTGCACAAAAACAAATTGTATTTAAAATTTAAAAAGGAACAATCAAAACACGTGCATGTGTGTGTTTGAGTGAGTGTGTGTGAGTGTGTGCGTGTGAGCCTGTGTGAGTTTGTGCCTATCCCGCTGTGAGGAGCCAACCCCTCCCTTACAGACAGGAAGCTTGTTTGTTTACATGTGAGTGCGAGGAGTGAGGCTATTTCGAGAGTCAGGATGGTGTACTTTCTCCGGTGCTGAACAAGAAGAAACCTTTTAGGAACACACTCTTAAAGAAAAGACAGCATGCTTCTGTCTGCTGCACAGTGATCTTCTGACACATACATTATCATACATTTAGTATATTTGAAAGTTTCAAACTTTTAGACGGGAGGACATGCTAATTAAACTAGCACTGGCTCAATATTGTATTTGCGGATTAGAGCATATTTTAGTGTTGTCTTTTGACATAAACCTCTGACCATCCATCTAGTGCCTATTTTTACCACTGCTATATTTAGGCATGCATCCAGCAGCACATGATAACTGTCCCATGCAAAGAAACAACACACACACTTTCACTCACACATACAAACACAACACCCACACACATCCTGATCCTGCCGTTTCCGCACAGGAGCAGGAGCAGATGTCTCTCAGTGGGACATTGTGGTCATTACACCGAGGAGGCAATTCTGTAGGACTAAATGCTATATACCAGGTTGGACAACACTGTCATTAAACATACCACATAAAGGAGCCATTACATTAACCATACTCCCTCATCAAACTCACACCTGGATGTTGTCTTTAGGGTCTTAAATTAGCCATGTTGGATTCACAAGAATGTTTTTCTACCTCTCCATGGGAGTGTTCATTGTAGTCAGGACATTGCCATTGTTGGTTGAAATTATTATTTACAGGCATATGCTCTATTGCAAAACAAACAATACGATAATTTATCATTATTTAGTTTATTTATTCTTATACTAATCATTATTATATAATCATTTATGTTTTAATGTGATTATTAAATGTAATTTATACAATACATCATTTAAACTCTCTTTTAAAGCCTGGGATGAGTGTTGTTTAGCTTAAGACAAAATGGAGACATAATTTGAATGTCCGGGGGGTGAATCCCAAAAACTGGCACAAAGACTGGGCCTCATCTGTTGCAAAAACAGAACAAAGGAACGCCCTCTTTAATCCCTGATCTTAGATAGAGGCGGACACAGGAAGATAGTGAAAAGAAGGGAAAAAACTATAAACTCAGAGATTATCTCTTTATGCAACAAGGTCGTACACATTTTGGATTTTAACTCTTCGAGTCTTGGTCTTCCTTCCAAGGAGATTTTGATCACAAGATTTTTTTGTCAACAAAATATTGCACATTCTTTACCATATAATGCCCACCTAAATCAAAGTAAACTCTGAATTAATTACATTAATTAAATTAATACATATTTAAATAAACTCAATGGATAAGATTAACATTTTTAAATCCTGTGAAACACTGAATGAGAATTACTACCTAGTAACACTGGACATACAGCATTTGTTCACTCACGGCCCAATTCCACTACTCTGCTGTGCTGCAGTCAGACCTCAATAGCCTCTGTGATGTGAAAACCGCAAGTTAATTTACTCATTCATTTTCTGCCCCTTTAGTCCACAGGAAGATGGCTCCTTCATCAGTGGTGCCTTGGTGTTTAAGGCAATGTGGGGTTAAGAAAGTGTCTTGCCCCAGGGCACAACGACAGCAGACATTAGCGGGAGCAGTTAGAATAGGTCCTGTGGTGGGTTCGACCCCACGACCTTCAGGCCCATAGGCCAATGCCTTACCAACTGAGCTACTGTCGCCCTAAAAAAGTTTGTGAAGCAAAGTCCATTGTGTGAGAGCATGAAACCCCAAACAGTGTACATCCAACTCATGTGTACGAGGATCCCAAAATTAGTTTCCCCATAGGCCCGTACGTAAAGTGAGCTCATTGTTTGAGTGACATGTGGGTGGAGTGAACAGCACACTGAGCTTGAATATCAAAGCCACATCGATTATATCCCACTGGAAGAAATCTGATATCAGTTGTTTTCTAAATGAGGATTTGTTTTTCCTGTTTGGAACAATCTCAACAGTAGGGGTTGACCCGGTTGCAAGCCAGCGGACCAGAAAATAGAGTTTTTGCGCATTTTTGCCAAGGATTGACGACCTTCTCATTAAACCAAATAACATCAGGCAAGGCAGCAGGTCTGTCCCAAAAATCTGTTCAAATTAAGTCTGTATATCCAGTGTTTTCTCAGGCTGTGAAATTACCAACCTAAGTATTTGGTTAGATGTACCCACTGCTAATGTNCATTAAACCAAATAACATCAGGCCAGGCAGCAGGTCCTAAGACCTGTCCCAAAAATCTGTTCAAATTAAGTCTGTATCTGCAGTGTTTTCTCAGGCTGTGAAATTACCAACCTAAGTATTTGGTTAGATGTACCCAATGCTAATGTAAGATTTAATATTCTACTGGTTTTAAGATATCAATGACTAGAAACATACTACTAACATAACACCATAAAAACATTATCCAGTGTGAGTTCCATCTGAAGGCTTTGAATTGTGTTTCTGGCAGGCACACCTGTTCTGTGAGAAGGCGGAGCTGGCGGCTGCGAGGGTCCCTCTTGCACAGGTTCTGAGCCGGGGCCACCACCGTACACACGCACCTACCATCGGGGTCCGAGGCTGTGCTGTAGACCTGCCATCCCTCCTCTGAGCCCGGGTACAGGCCCTGCACACATGCACAAGACAACAGCCAGTTAGCATACTTGACTTACTCTGAACACCTATCCAACTCCACTTTAATGCAAATTCCTAATCAGCCAATCACAACAACGTAATGCATTTAGGCATGTAGATGTGGTCAAGACGATCTTCTGCAGTTCAAACCGAGCATCAGAATGGGGAAGAAAGGTGATTTAAGGGACTTTGAACGTGGCATGGTTGTTGGTGCCAGACGGGCTGGTCTGAGTAATTCAGAAACTTCGGATCTACTGAGATTTTCACACACAACCGTCTTTTTACAGGTTTACAGAGAATGGGCCGAAACAGTGAAAATGTCCAGTGAGCGGCAGTTCGGTGGCCGAAAATGCCTGGTTGATGCTCGAGGTCAGAGGTGAATGGCCGGACTGGTTCGAGTAACTCAAATAGCCACTTGTTACAAAAAAGGTATGCAAGAGAGCCTCTCTGAACACAGAACACGTCAAACCTTGAGGCAGATGAGCTACAGCAGCAGACCACACCGGGTGCCACTCCTGTCAGCTAAAAACAGGTAACTGAGGCTACAATTTGCATAGGCTCAACAGAATTGGACAATAGAAGAATGAAAAAAGTTGCCTGGTCTGATGAATCTCGATTTCTGCGGCAACATTCGGATGGTAGGGTCAGAATTTGGCGTCAACAACATGAAAGCATGGATCCATCCTACCTTGTATCAACGGTTCAGCCTACCTGAGTGTTGTTGCTGACCATATCCATCCCTTTATGACCACAGTGTAACCATCTTCTGATGCCTACCTCCAGCGAGATAAAACATCCTGTCATGAAGCTCAAATCATCATAGACTGGATTAGATCATCAAAGACTGGTTTCTTATTCTGACAATAAGTTCACTGTACTGTAATGGCCTCCACAGTCACCAGATCTCAATCCAATAGAGCAACTTTGGGATGTGGTGCAACAGGAGAGCAGCTGACAAATCTGCAGAAACTGCATGTTGCTGTCAAAATATGGATTGAACTCTCTGAGGAATGTGTCCAGTACTTCTGGAATCTATGCCAAGAAGGATTAAGACCGTTTTGAAGACAAAAGGGATTACTAGCAAGGTGTACCTAATAAAGCGACCACTTTATGTATGTCTGTATAACAATGGTTTGTGCAAAATAGATCTACTTCCCTTGCTCTAATTGATTTAGTTGAGGAAATAAAAGCTGGTGTTGGCTTCTCTCAAACAAAGCTCTCTGTAACCATAATAATGATTAATAACGGGAATCTCAATCCCTGAAGTGTTGCTTTAATACAACAGACTGGGAGCTGCAAAAACATGATGATTGATGAATTGACACATTGTGTTTCTAACAAACCATGGCTGACCAGGACACTAACATTTGTAAATTACCAAATGACTTGGATCAAATGAAGCCGGGCAAGACAGCAGGTCCTGAGACCTCGCTTCCGTCTCTGTGTGGAGTAAAAGTGCTTTGTGACTCTGGTCTGTGAAAGGCGCTATATGAATAGAGATTACTTACATACTTACCAACTAAGATCTGTCCCAAATACATCTGTTCATTAAAGTCTGAAGATGCAGACTGTGTGTTCCCAGGCTGTGGAAAACATCATGCCTGGTCACGCAGCCTGAGAAGAGTCATCCCACCGACTAATTACGAGCGACAGGTCTGACTACAGACCTGTGAGGGATGGGTTCTGGCCCTATCCTTCGCACCCTCTGCATGCTCTGTAGCTCTTTTAGTCGGCGCTCAGAGATGCAAATTACAGTGCTCCAGAAAGAATTCATATCTTGCTGCAACTATTAAATGCACAGAATTAATATTGATAATAATATTAGTATTGGATATATGTAATATCATTAGCATTCTGTCTCTTTACAATAATTTTTTTTTTCCTGCAAAGGATCAATCAAGTTTTGATTTTGATATATTTGAAGTTCCTTAAGTATAGGAATGTTTACAGATCGCCAACAAGCTTGTGATACAATTGACAACCATATTCTAAGTCTATTGCAAGGTATGTTGGTGTGACACGCTGCGGGAGGAAAGTCTAGCTGTTTTGCCGATGAAAGCGTTGAGAAGAGGAGAGGATTTATTCAATACCTTCATGGAGTTTGCAAAAGAAAAAAAAATCCCTTCTACGAGCAGTGATTTTATTTGAAAACAAGCTGGAGCTTTTTATTGTGGATCTTACATAAGGCCGTTTACAGCGCTTTGAAAAACTGAATTTTAAGAAATCAACTCATTTTTACAACTCAACATGTAAATCTCGAACTGCTCTCTGGGGAAACATCTAACATACTGCATTAATTCAAGGCACGCTTTTAAGAATTTCGGAGATTACATCCTTGGCGTCTCTACCAGAGATTTTGAGTTAGAAGTCGCTGACCTCAAGGCCTCGGACATGTTGGTGAATAAGTTCAAATCACTGAATGGAGATCTGGAAGAACTTGCACAAGAACAAGCAAAGCTGGCAAGCAAACACGAGTGGATAGAATTGAAAAAACTTGAGACCAGTTGGTTGTCAAAGTTGGAATGCACTTCCCATCACAAATGGCACACTGCAGCGTGTGAGTATTGACGTGTTGACAATGTTTGGCTCTATCCAAATGAGCAGTCATTCTCACTTCTAAAACACAGTATATTGCAACCTACGCTCACGTTTAACCAATGAAAGCCTCAACGCCTGCAAGAAGCTCAACCTCACTTCACATCAACTGGTTAACAAAACCATCAGCAAAACTATGCAGCACCAGAAATCACATTAAAGTGATAGTCAGCATGATTGCAAGGTATGTTGGTGTGACACGCTGCATATTCACAGTAAAAAAAATATGGCTTCTACAGAAATACATTTGAAAGGATGACACTTTTTTTTTTCTCTCAGCTTACAATGTTCTTGATCTTTGGTATAGATTGACCAAAGGGGTTGAAAGTCTGTGCTACCCTGCAACAGCCCCAAAACATCACTGCATAGAGGAAATTACAGATTCAGTGTGTGAAGAAATCAATTAACCTCTGTCATTGCCGACAAAGGGTTTATAACAAGTTATTGAGATGGATTTGGTTATTGCTTAGACTTTTTTTGCACAATTGAGGGCAGACTGAATACCTTTTTCTCCACTGTACAATGATTTAAAAGGGTTCCATTCAGCAGCAATTTCAAACTCTGATCAAACACATTCTCTTCCGTACACCATCCATCCCTAATGTCAATAATTGTGAATGCTAATGCTTTTGTTTGGACAGTATGCCAGCCGGAGCCGTTCAGCACCTTTGCATATGTATATCCACCGAACAGTGCTCAATATGACCAAAACATCACATGCACAACAGTCCAAACACATGCTTTTTTCAATCTGGCCTTTGAACTGAAACACATCCATATTTTGTGTGCGCTATTTCATCTAAAATATGCCAAAATACTTCTACAGAAAGATTTGTACGCATTTGTGAATTACTAAGGTCAGATAGCTTTATTAACTCCAAGATTGATCTTTATTGCAGGCTTTCCAACAGTGTTAGAGTATTTATATTAGGGGTGTCAGAATTCTCAGATGCCTCGATTTATTTTGATTTTTTATTTTAGGGTCACAATTCGATTAAATTCTCGATTTTTTCGTTCTTTCTTACAACACACTGTATTATATTCTAGCGTGGCTCAAGTATGTAAATTAAATGTTTAAATCCTGCGCTTTCAGCCACCAAATAAAGCTACAGATCTGCTCTAAATAATCCTGTAAATACAAATTGATGCATCCTTTATGAATAAATAAAAGATATGATACTATGACTAGTTAGCGCCTATCCACTACAGTCTATGCTATTGACTAAAGCTGTCAACCTAAGGAGGCGCGTCGAAATCATGTACTGTCATTGACTTTGCACAGAATCTGGGTGCTACTTAATCGTGACCCCCCTAATCTATATATTGTCAATGTTTATATATTTGTGGATGTATTGATATATTCAAATATGAAAACACCATGATAATTCAGCAGTGACATTCAACTCAATTATAGACTTATAATAGCAGTGCTAAAAGAACGATTGAGTTGGCCGTTTTGTTAATAAAAAAGTTTCTACAAAGTAAGTGGAATTACAGCTCAATCGTAGCACACATTTGCATATAAGTGTGAAATAAGTGTGAAAGAAGATAAATTAAATATTCATAGATCGCTTAACTGTACATTTCGTCCAAGTCCATGTTGAATTCAATATCACAAGCAAATCTTACATTTGTTTCTCATCTCACACGTCTCAAATTATAGATGGATAATTGGTATAATTTCTTGCCCTAAATGTAAAATTTAAAATGTTTACTTGTGTTTAAGAGTGTGAAATCATTTCTGTGCAAAATACATGGATAAACATGATGAAATGGGAGATGGTCGGGCTGCCAGAACACTGTCATCTAGTTGTAGCGATGTATCTAACATTGCATACGGAAAACAAGCACTTGTTAGAAAGGTATTTTTTTTCTGGATGAATTCACAAAAAACAATTCTAATATCTTTTGTTTTAAAAGACAGAGCTATGTACCTGTCTGTTGTTGTTTTGCTGTAGTATATTACGCATTAGGCAGAAGGTCTTGAGCCAGATCTGTTTTTGATGAGGAACAATGTTGTAAACATGGTTTAAAAATGTAAGACTCAGGTTTACAACGGATGACAGATAGATTTGAACTCATAAAGGACAGATGCCTCCACGCGTATCCGTATGCATTTGGTTTGAATTAGCCCTTAAAAGGAAATATTTTTTCATATTTTTCAGACTAACACTGTGCACTTAAGTTTTTAAGTCATTTAAAATCAACAAGACTATATTTGTGTGTTTATGTATGTATGATAGCTGATTTTATTATGTTATGAATGAATAGAGTGTATGTTGTCCATGCACGCAGATGTACATGGGGTGAGTGGAGATGTGGTGTGTGTCAGCTCAACAGGGAAGAATAAATTTACTGTCTGCTGACGACTGAAGACATGAGACCAGGACTCAGCAGAATACAGAGCCCAAACCCTTCTCACACAACAGATCCTTCAAACTCTGAAGTGTCCCTGTCTGTGTGTATTGAGAATTATGTTTACCAAGCAAAACAAAATTGGGTATTGGGGTTGCTATTGAGAATTGCTTCCAAATTGTTATCATCACTATGGTCCCAGTTTGCCCTTGAACCAGACTTACCCAATTGATGAGACACTCAAAGGCTTGTAACTTTGCCTTAGTACTCAATCTTTGGTACAGTAATCGTATTAGATGTCTCTCACATTCTGTACAACCCACTTTTGGCAAACATAATTGCACAACATTTTGTTACTTTGAGCATTTCATTTTCACACAGACAACTGTGAAAGCACAAGTTCTTTCATTTTTGCAGCACAATTGACCTATCACCCAGCCCTGCCCCACAACAGACATTTTCCAATCACACATCCTTGAACATTGAATATTGAATATTGAGTCCGACAGTGGCTCAGTTGGTAGAGCATTGGCCTTTGAGCCTGAAGGTCGTGGGTTTGAGCCCACCACGAGAGATACTTCACAACTCCCACTGATGACTGCTGTCGTTGTGTCTTTGGGCATGACCACTTTGCCTGAAGACCCCGCTGAAAGATCAAGGCTCCTGTGGACTCACCACCTGCAAGAGGATCATTGAGGGGCTGGTGCTATGTGTACTGGGTGCAGCTCTGACTGCCACCCCCGACCCAGAAATGGATAACCCTTGCATATAAGCAGAAACAGAGTGAGCCTTCTTCTCTACAAAACGTGCAGAGAAAGCGCTTTTGTTTTTGTTACAACCTTTGTTCCTCTCTGCCACTTGTACAAGCACGTAATCTGAATGACTCATTTAAAGCATTTTGAGCTTTCTTGTGTTGAGCCTTGGCAAACTTTCATCATTGTAAGCATTTAAATGTCACAATGGCACCTTGTTATGGGGCACTCACACCAGATCATACGTTGCATCCAGTTTCAATGCAAAATCAATGGTGACCAGAGGTGGCAGAGGTGGTGGGTACAGCGACTTGATGAATGCAGCAAAAGCATGAGATGAAACTTGTTGGACTTTTTCCGCTGGCCACACGTGCAACAACCAATCAGAGAGTGGTCACTAGCCGGTTGAGCAAGAATACGAAAACTCTCAAAAACAGCCACAACAGGGGCTTAAGCAGAACTAAACCAGGACTGACAATGGGGGACACAGTGCTTGTGAACATATGCCTCGAGCCTGAATTCTCAGTCTCCCCTGATTGTAAACAAGTGCTGCTAATGTGTTTGCCGATGCAGAAGTACTGGTTAAAAATACATACTACTGTTATATGAAGTCTCTGGAAGGTCTCAGGACCCAGAGACGGTACACAAAATGCCGCCAGTGCTTCAGATTTACATTTTAGTGTACATAATATATCCTGCATATAACATGTTTGCACATTTCTTTCTTTTGCACAACCTTGAGTGTTTCTATCCAAGCCAGATGTGACATGTAAATTTATCCTGTGTGAGATCAATAAAGTCTATCTTATCTCAACTTATCTTCACTTTTTTAAATTTTGTGAATATTCACTAAATGTTGGCGGTGTGAACACAGCTTTAGGGCCACACACATATTTTATCTAGACTGAAAATTGTTGTATAGAGTTGGTGCTATATCTTGTTTAGCTAGCGCTGTGTAATATTTTGTGTGTACAGTCGTTGATAGTGACGCATATGTCTCTGTAGTTACAGTTAAGGTGATTTTGTGCCATCTGAGAAGACCATGCAACTTGAGTCATCCCAGACACTGAACTCAAAAGTAGTAGCTGGTTCAGTGTGCCAAGCTTTCTGCAAGTGGATAGACAAAGTGACTCACACAAAGTTAATCTATTCTCACTTGTTGAGCCTGAAAGAAACATGTACTGAACTAAAAACACTCAAAACTGCAGTGTGAGAGTCACAGCTAGGTTCAGAACGTAGTTGGAAAGCAGCCTACAAAGCAGGGGTAAATATCAGATATTAAAGATGGACACAAAATATACTCTAAGTATGTCACTCAAAAAGCTCAATCCAGTCATAGATTAAGGAGTACTGTACTTCTTCGCCACACCGCTCGTCAGACACATTACGAAAGGAGCTGTCCGTGGTGCTGGTTTCTGGATTGTTGGAGATAAGCAACTTGTGTCCTCTATAATATACCACTGCGTTAACTGTTGCAAGTGGCGAGGAAAAATGCAGACCCAAAAAATGGCAGATTTACTTGCGGATTGAGTTACACCTGAGCGGCCCTTTATCACAATCGGCTTAGATGTGTTCGGGGCATGGACTCTAGTAACACAAGGTGGCAGTGCATATAAAAAAGATGAGCTGTCATTTTCTTAGCGTACACATCGAACCGATTGAGACTATGTCCACAGACAGCTTTATTAAGGAGATGATTCTTTATTTGTTGTCAGCATGATAATAATAATGATATAAATAATAAATATAATGATATTGAGTATTTTTTTATTGCCATGTGAATTAAGTCACAAACTAGGAAATTGCTTTGGCTCTCGGTGCAAACAAGTAAAACTACTATATACAACAACTATATACAGCGACAGTAGCTCAGTTGGTAGAGCATTGGCCTTTGGGCCTGAAGGTTGTGGGTTCGAGCCCACAGAAAGACCTACTTCACGACTCC
>JAPMNZ010947587.1:0-11357 GCA_029875035.1 Pomatoschistus microps | reverse complement strand
ATATATTTCTCAAGTAAGTAGTAACTAAATAATCTGTATCTGTATAGTGTATTTTACAGACCAAGGTCAAACAAAGTGCTTTACAATTGTTAGTATAATGTACGTTCAGTTTAATAGCAAAGCAATACAAGTGGCTGAGCTTTTTTTTGTATATATTCCCTTTAAAAACATAGTAGAGAGTGAGTCCAATAACTGATCCAAAATGATGATTAGTGGGACCAGACTTTTCTGTCATCCTTGCAAAAAGCGGATCAACGGTTTGAGTTATATTCTCCGTGCTAAACTCAAAGCAGATGTTATTGCTGAAAGTGTCTCCACATTTATGAGACCTCGCAGAGCAGCGCCCGACTGCAGCGTCCCAAGCACAATCATCAATCCTCTCATTGTCTCTTTCGGCTTTTGAGCTGCGCTTCTTGGAAAAGCCACCATTTGTTTGAATTTGTTTGAAGGCTTATGAAATGTGAAAGATTATACATGTTCGCCTCCTAAGCCATATACATAGTTTGTTATATGTTTGTGTTGCAACAGTGATTTTAATGGCAGAGATAATTGCTTTGATGGAATGGGATTTATAAACGACACAACCAATAGTTTTGACCCTTATACAACATTAGAATATCGTTGTTCATTTATTTCTATTCAAATGTGAAACCAATATATGATATCGACTCATTACAAAACATTATACTTTTCTGACATGTCTTATTTGAGGTTTGTAGAAGCTGCAGCCAATTAGCAACATTATAACCAAGGCTTGATACGTGCCACTTGGCATGTAATGAGTTTGTCATGTTTCATTCTGCAGTGGAATTTCAGACGTAAATGGACTTTTGAGCCGTAATCTAATTTTCCTAGTTTGACCTGTAATATTTCAAAACACAGTTCCATCACAATTCTAGTGGTTTTTCCTTTACACATCATTCTTTTTTAAATCTTGTCATGTGTTTAAAAAGTCAGATTGGGTTTTGGCGAGTATTCTTCTGGCATCTCATCTCATTTGTGCAAAGTTACCATTTTTAGAGCTATTCTCTTCTCGCTAAGTACACGGTCAGTTTCCAACACACTGCTTTTCAGTTTCTACATTTACAAAAAGACACGCTTGGCTTAGGGCATTTTTATTATTAGCAAGGAAGTGTTTCATGATTTTAAACTGGAGCTAATTGATTGCATGACCCAAAAATACAAACATTTAATAAAATCATGCGTATGGTCTTGACAATCTAATATCTGAAATATACATTTTTCAGTTAAATAGAGGACAAGTTTATTTGTAGAGCGCAATTTATGTAATTACAATACATTAGTTTATATTAAATCATTTTAAAATCTTAGATATTATGCATTGATGATAGCTTAAAGATGCATTAATATGACACAAAAAGTGACAAACTGTATTTTAGTGTTGTCATCTTTGTACATTTCAAACTCAATTTCAATTTTTGAAAAATACTCGATGCCATGCCTATTATTTATAAATAATCTTTATGGACAATACTTCCGATAATATTAATCAAGAATTGTTCAATAATTGTCACATATTTTTTTCAGAAAATGATAGTTGATGATATTTAAAATACTTCATAACAATGAGGAAAGAACAATACAGACAAATGTACAGTTGATAGATATTGAGACCCAAATATATAGTTTTGTCCATCATAGAAGGCCTGATTGATACGTACTCAAATTAGAATATAGTTTTGATACTTTGGTTACTTTTCGACAAGCTTACTCTATTTACCAAGATAATAATTAACACATTGTATTACACTGACCAGAGGAAAACATGAGCAGAAATGAGAAAATTGACTTTGACATGGTTCCTGTAACATCTTCTTCCCCCCAAGTGAAAATGCATTTTTTCATGTAGATTTAACCGTTTCTTTTTCTTTCACTCCTTGCACAGTGTTGGCACAAATCACGTGTCAAAGCTCATTATCATGTTTCTCTTTGGCAGGAGTTTTGTTTTTACACAGCAACATTTTTGAGTTATTACATGCTGCAGACAACACTTAGACTACATCAGTACGTTTTCATACAGACATATCTTTGCTTGGTCACAATCCTCAGCATGTGTTCGCTGCTGCCTCAGCTCTGAGTAATGCCGGCTCCCGGCTGTTCCACTGATTCATAAAGCCCACCACAATGATTGTTCTTCTGGTAAACGTGCGTGAGGGGGTTTGTGAAACCAATATATGACATAGACTTCTTACATGCAAAGTGACTGTAAAAGTGATGGTTATAGTCCATTTCCAAAATGTCCAATCATCAACATTATAACAAATTAAGGCTTGATATAGCTCACTTGCCGTGTAATTAATTGCTATATCAATATTTCTATGTCTTCCAAAATAATAAGGCATATTGTGACAAGCCTAAGGTTTCTGAATTAATGTAGTAGAGCTGTAACAAGTTCATTGATTAATCACAACTAAATTGATTATTGAACATTTTCGATTCATTGTTTTTTAACCTTACAAAGACCTGAGCATGCGGTTAAAAAGGTTTTATGACTCAGATATTTCCATAATGACTGCAGAATGAAATGAAAGTGTGTAAGTAATCTCTATGCAGGAGATGTTCTCCAGGGGCATCATTCGAACGTTGATTTGCTCAACTGTAGAAAAAATCTTCAAAATATTCACTGAGCTTTCTGGATTTAAACCAGTGTTTCCAACCTTTTTGCACTGCAAAAACATGTACAATAGTTACGGCATGCGCCTCCTGCATGTTCCCATCACTGTGTGGAGTGAGAGACGAATGCACACAACAAATGTAAAGCGCTTTGTGAAAGGTGCTGTATAAATGAAGATTATTCACTTACTTACCAGTGTTTTAAGGATTTATTGTTTTACATTGATCACCGTCTTTGGGGAAAGTTTGTTTTTGCATCTTTTGATGATCTAAATATGATTTGATTTGTTTACATTATGCAGGTGTTTTGATCAAACAATTGCTTTTATTAACTTTAGTTTTCGAATATTCCCAACAAAATGAGCACATGCTTGGACTGAACTAAAGCTGTTCTAAAGCTGTTCATTTTAAATAATTATCTTTAAAATGAAGTATAACATGTCATAGTAACCCATATTAAAGGAGTAGTATGTAAAAGTGGCACTGCGACCTCTCCCACTCTCTCTGACTCAGGTTGTCAGATATGCAGACGAATCCAGCTGGGACCATAAAATCCTCGTTTTATTCCTTGTTTTGTCGTTAATGAATTGAGAATCATAACGAGTTTTAGTTCTGCGGCCACATGTTACTTTACCGGTGAGATCAGCTCGATGCGGTGAGTTCTGGCAACCCGGATCACGGACTTTCTGATTGGTAAAACGGTGGAGGGCAGGACATCGAAATGAAAACATTAACAAGATTTAGGGGCTGTAAAACTAAATTTGAATGTCTCGGGTGAACTACTGTTATCAGTTATTAAGTATTCAAAAAGAGCAAGTTTAAAAATGCCTTTTGACAGATTAGAACATGACATGAAATTATTACATATTGCTACTTTAACCTCCTACTATCAAGGGTGTCCTGACCCGGTTGGGAAACACTGATCCAAAAAACATATTAATGAATCAAAAGAATAATCTGCCAACGAATCGTCAAAATGATCATTAATTACTGCCCAATGTAACGATACATGCTCACAGTGGTGTGTTCCAACCACTGAGATTCCCTAAATATCACCAGTTTTATTCTTGTTTTCCATAAGTGGCAGGACAGTGGCCTGAAACAGGAGGATGTTTGACTGGCTATAAATTTCAATACTCAAAGGTAAAATATGATCTGGTTTGAGTGAGTGTTTGAATATCTTTTGAACACCAGTGTTAACATGCTCTGGGCTACAGTTTTATGAAGGAATAGCTGTTCACTTGGCAAAGGCTTAATGCAATAAAAACATATTTTTAGGTTAACAGTGCTTTTATTTTTCAAGTGCTTTAGGCCAGTAGCACGGCCAGTCAAATGAAACAACGTCCAGACATCAACTTACAACGTCAAGTTGATGTAAGAAGAAGAAGGTCCTTTATTCGTCACACAGTGGGGAAATTGCAGTTTGATGAATACACATACAAATATAAACACCAAGGCATGCAGCGAACATCACTTCCGCGCTCCTTATAGGCAAAGTAGGTTAAGTGTCTTGCCCAAGGACACAACAACAGCAGAGGAGTCGGTGGAGAAGGTCTTGCAGTGGATTCGATCCCAAGACGTTCAAGCTCAAAGGCCAATGCTCTACGAGCTGAGCCACTGTTGCCCCATTAAGACATGATAAGTCTATTTGCACACATTATTGTTTAGTAAGCATTGAATAACACTACAAAGCTTAAAATGTTTATCTAAATCGCTCCAACACACAATAGTTTCAATTTTTTTTCTTTTTGAGTTAGAGAACTTATTTCAAAAATTCGACCAATGGGGCAAGTTAATTGAGTTTTTGTCAATTGATGTAAGGATAAAAACTAGCATTATGGACGAATGAAATTAATATGATATTCTTTAATTGAGGGACATTTTTTACCAAGAAATATCTTACTTTTTCACAGTGTAGTTTATACAGATTTTTGATAGGTTGCTCAGGAAAGGCTCACAACCCATTTATTAGTTGAGACCCACTCCTTTAGACTATTTCAATACCAGTAGAATGAGATCTATCTATCCAGTCCACGCACACTCACACACACACACACACACACACACACACACACACACACACACACACACACTGCATTTTCACTCTCCAGACATGTTATGCACACGGGCAGCTTTTTGATTTCCATCTCGCCTGTGCCACTTGCTGTTCTTGGCCTGACTCACATTTGCTTCATCAGAGAAAAATGTGCTGTGTATTGAGTGTAGCGTTTTGACGGAGCTGGCCTCTGCTGCCTGTCAGGCCGGTGGCTTTTAGGAGCAGGACTTAACACCAGGGCACTGTGGGATTGTTGTAGTGAGAGGCTCTTAGCAGTTCGGTTGGCACACGCTTGCTGTTTTAAATCTGCTGTGCAAACTTGAATTGAAATGAATTGAAGCGCTTGTTGAAGTAAGCGTTCAGCTCCGTGTTTGCTGGTACTGTACGAGGACATCGCAGTCAGACACAGATCCAAGTGAGAACTCTCAAACTCACATGATGCAGTGAATTTACTTCAATATTTGACCGTATTCTATGTCCCACCAAAATAAAAATGTAATACAGTTTCTCAAAAATTGCATTCTGTATTTCTGGTACATGTATTCTGTTACTCCACCAGGACAAACGACTTATTAGAGTACATCAGTGTAGAGTTCTTTAGAATCCTTAAATTGGGATCATGGTAAAGTTTCTTTGGGACCTCTGTAGTTTAGCCAAGTCGTGCAGGATAGTCCTCAGTAAAGGAACAAGCTCGATTTTATTTTAATTGTCAATGAATACAAAATTACAAACATATTTGAACACGTTAGCCTGGCCTTAGCCATCCGTACACTCCGCTCAATCATCATTTCACTGCATGTAACGTCTGGGTTTGGTCCCTGTGTTAGCGATTACAATGGTTGAATTCCATCCGACCAATCAGCGAGTGCGGGAGGCGGGTGTTGTAGTTAGATGTGGGTGACGTCAAGAGTTTGCGTCGAACGGGCAGGTTGTAGTTTGGCCATGGCAAAGAATTCGATAGTAAAGCAAATGTAATCGCTGGCAAAGATTGTGGCGCTACTCCCCACGGGCTCTGTTAGCGGCAAAGGAGATGGCTAGGCTAAATGCTAACGACTCACTTGGGCGCATTACATACGTCACGGTAAACTCAGTTCTAATTGTTTCAATCTGCAAAAGGAGTTAACCCCTCCCACCTGTTCACGGAGCTCAATGAAGCACCTCCAGACGTTAGTACAAAATGTAATTTGTACTATGGTGTGGTACGGCCAGGCTATGAAAACGTTGACTGATGAATACAAATACAAGGGGGCAATTCAATTTAAAACGAAATTCTGTTTAAATTCTCCAATTATTATACTATAAATATTTTTTTTGTAGCAATTTAAATGGATGAGCTTTATGTATTGACTTAAGAAAATGTCCAAAATGATGATTATGATGATTGATATAATTTGAAAATTAAGCTTTTATGGAACTAGATTTGGCTCTATGTTTTCAGGCCGGTACTGTCCGTGGACGGTCGCTCAGTCAGACAGAGACTCAAACAGAGACTGAAACAAACATGATGCTGTTTTTACGGCTTCATTAGACGCAGAACGCAGCCAAAGTCTTTATCCTCAGCTTCAGTCGCTGATGCCAGGAGGAGGGCCCAGGCAGCTCAGTCATCTATTGGCTTGCTCTCTCCCAGAGGGCTATGAAAGACATTATTAAGTCTAATAGTGCAGTTTATATTTTTTAATGGAGTTTGTTAACAGAATCCCGGTGCTCTGGCACTGGCAGAATTAATTATTCGCTAGTCCTGTAAAGTGACTCCAGCTGCAGAGTGTGTATGTTATTCCCTGTTGCTTTTGTGCTTTTCTCACATCACAACAGATTTGATTAATTTGAAGGAGACATATGATGTAAGGTCAACCTTGTTCCTTCATCAGTCACAGAGCTGGATTTGTTTTTAGATTCATCCAAGGAGCTAACATCAGGAACTTTTGGCACAAACATTTATCTCTGCGCCTAAAAGCTCCTGTCTCAGTCCTGTAATCATATGATGTCATTATACCACTATGACATCACGATCAGAGTAGTTTCTGCTTAGTTTTGGCAAATTCTAAAGTTAAATCACATTCTTTGTAATTGCACGGCATGGGATTGCAGCCAATAATTTAGCAAATTTGTAAAAGAAAAAACCAAATTCTATACCTCTCTTTTTTTATTTCTGATTCAATGTATCTTTCTTAGTAGTAATACTAGTTGATAGATACATAGATAGGACAGGTCACAGCAGCAGAGGTGGTGTAGCCTCTGCTGCTGTGTTGCTATGTCATTATTATAGTTATTCTACACCTATTTAACAGGGATGAGTATGTGGTGGTACGTTGTCCTTTAGTGCTCACTATAGACTTGTAAATGACAGGAAGTGTGTAAAGTGGATCCATATTTCACACAGTAATGGCTGCAGTGTGCCTCGTCCACATTCCCACTGTGATACTATAGTTTTCTGTCAGTGTAGAAAGGCTCTGGATCCTGTGGTGTGTTTTTGCTCATCTCAGTAATGACAGGAAGAGACAACTGTTTATGAAAGCAGATCAAGAGCGCTAAGGTGCTTGACCTCCATTGCATTGTACCACATTTTCAATGCTACAATATGTTACAATATTCATTACATTTAAATGGCAATCCCAATTCTAATGATCATTATTGGAAAGTTATCTTTGTTCAATGCTATAGTATCAATAATACTCAAGCGCTCTGAAATGCAATTCATTTTTGTTTTGACCTATTGATTACCCCCCAATACTTATACTGGTATTGGATTATGACTATTTACTGGCTGATTTAGTACTATAGTACTATGTCAATATAGTACCATTGTACTATGCATTTGTGCAATGATACATTTAAAATCTATTCAACAATGTAAAGGAAGTCCCTGTTTGTTTTGGCGTCTAATGACTTACTTTGATAAATGAAAGTGAGAAAAATCTCTGCACAAAGAAAGATCAAACTCAATGTGTGGTAAATATAATCTCTGGTAAAGCTGTTATCTGGGGGTTGGCTCTAATAAACAGATCCGTATCCTTATCCTTTGTAATTATTCCACTATGAAAAATCTTTCAGAATATTTAATTGATTGGAAATAATAAGGATTGTGGTTATATTTCATCAATTGGATGACTATATAAGAGTAAAATGCAGGTGGACTACAGGGAAAGTAACTAAGAAAAATATAAATATTCCCTTTCTTCTTTCTTTATCCTATCTCTTCAGATTTCAATTTCAATCCAAACAATTGTGATGATTTTTCCATATATTTTGATTGGTCGATAGAGATAAAGTTGGACCCAACTGTGTGGTGCAGTGGTGCATCATTTGCCCACGAGCTGGAGAGCGGCCACTTTAAACTTTGTCCTATGTGTATTCAACAACTTTGTGTATATATACTCTCAGACTAAAAGCAAACGAACAGCCAAGTGTGGTTCTTGGTAGAGTATTGTGCTTGTGTTATTTATAGCCTGTTCTTCAGGGCTTCCAAAAATCAAACTGTAGTGGTGTCGAAGCTGATATGCTGAGAATCAGG
Source organism: Pomatoschistus microps (assembly GCA_029875035.1). Lineage (NCBI taxonomy): Eukaryota > Metazoa > Chordata > Actinopteri > Gobiiformes > Gobiidae > Pomatoschistus > Pomatoschistus microps. Next base: position 3,156 of record JAPMNZ010947587.1, on the reverse strand, counting down.
GCGCACAAAACAAAGACACATGGTTCACAGCGCTCCAGTATCCAATAAAACATCCCACTGCAGGAAATGTCTCTGATTTGTGTGGATATGATCTGGATTTATCTGCAGAGTCGCTCTCAGAAAACAAGGAATATGTCTTTGGGACTGAGAACTGTTACCAGGATACACGCACAAAGGTGCTTTAAGGGAGATTTATTCATTTGAAATTCATATTTGTTTATATCCTCATGATGAGTAGCGCCATTGCTCTCACCTCAGTCCTCTCACTGCCGGCATCAGGAACCTCCCCCGGGTTTTACTTTCTTTCCTTCTTTTCCTTTTTGAATCCGTGATTTGTGGAGGATTCACCCCCCTTAGGGCAAAATGTTTTGCTCAAAGGGAAAAATACAATTGCATCGCAACTTTGTCTGATTGATGTGAGTATGATTCCCTGACACTCCATTAAAGTGGCGGGGCAAGGAGACGTGAGGGGACAGAAGGAGGAGCTACTGGACTTGCAACGTTGTTATAGCTCAATCTAAAGATTTCATATGTACTGTATATATTTAATAAAGAGACATGGAGGTCATAGATGATCATATTATAGAGAACAGAATCCTGTTCACAAAGCGCTTTACAACAATTGTAAAGCGTCTGTGAAAGGCGCTATTTAAATAAAAAACTTAATTATTATAAATGTATAGATTTTGGTTTATGTCAAGACAACATAACATAAGGTCCATAGGTGAGATCTTGAATCCAGCGTATGCCAGTTGGTTCACAGTTTATTTCATTGTTTATTGTCTTTATGATTTCATTCATCAAAATGCAGTTTTCTCATGTGTCTCATGTTCACCACTGGGTCAATTAGAAAGAACTTTTCTCATTCAATTGAATTAGATTTATTCTTGTATGGCCATAATTCACAACAGCAGTCGTCTCAGAGGACTTGTGCCAAAAATGCTAAATTTTTTGACACTACCAAAAACGGTGTGTGAGGGTACAATCTAGGTCTTATACTTGAGATATAATGGAGATAAGTCACGTTGCATAAGGGGATCTTTGAGCCCAGTAGCGAATTGTGAGATGCTTTTTTCATCAGTGCAAACTGTCTTTACATTTCCCCATTAATCTGCAGAAAAGTTACATTTAGATAATTCCTTTCTGCAGATAAAAACAACTGGTATAATTGTCTGGTAATATTCTTAGATGAGGTATAAGCCTTAACTTTCATATGATCTTATCTGTGGTCTCATGACTGTTCCTAGGCAGAAAAGTGAAACAGGGGTAACTAATCTCTCAATGACAACTTCCACCCAAAAAACTCACTGGGTTTTTTCCTTCATGTTGCAAATGATAAAAAGTTTTCTTTTCTCAGATGAGGACACTGTGTACGTGTAGTGGTTTTTATCACAAAGTTTCCATAGCACATTTTATAAAACAAATTCCTGCACAAAGGCAAAAGTATATTGAGATTTATAGATTTTTTCTAAGATATATAGACAATAAAACAATTCAAATAAATATAAATAGTACAATTCTAACATCCAGAATAAATAAAAACATAGAGGACCAAACAACTCATGCAGTGATAAAAGTAGGTCTTAAGACAAGACTTAAAACATTTGATTAAATTTACCCATGTTATGTATAAAAGATAGTCTTCTTCAGCTTTACTGTCAGTGTGTTTTTGTGGTCCGACAGTAAACCAAAGAAAGAAGGACATAATCAGGAAAAGCCCCGGTGAACTTGAGACCTGCACGTGTAATCTCATTATTGAGTGTATGTCTCCTGTAGGGGTCCCAGCACAAATGCATCAGATGGAGGAGATATTGCCAGGCTTGCGTTGCATCCGAGCCGTGCACTTTGCGTGACCCAGGCCCAGTGCATCAGAACTCCAGGCTGCTAATCTATGGCAAATGCCGGGAGTCTCCATGCCGGCGTTCACTGCGGCGACTTAGTCAAAACATAACTGCTGCTGCCTTAATTCAAAAGCTGATTAACTAACAAGTACCTGCTGCCTGGGCCGTGCATTTCACAGGCCAGTGGCTCTGCAGAGCACCGTGACGTCTGAAGGCTCTGGGTCTGTGTGCATGATGTGGCTGCTCTTCTGTCTAGTGTCCAATGTTTTTCTGCATTTGATGGAAATGAAATGAAAACACCAATTAGGGCTGCATGTAATCGGCAAAAAATTTATATATATATCATAATTGAAATGCATACATACGATATTCAAACAATATAGATATTCAAACAATATTATAGCCATGATGATTCCATCACTAGTTTGTATGTATTTTTAGCCTCTGAGCGGACCGCCCTCAACTCAAAGTGTCCAATAGTGATTATCAGGGCTCTTTGTTTTTATTTGTTCATTTTTTATTGTTATTATGACTATTATTTTTTTCTTTTACTTTTTCAAGACTCTTTAAACACAAAACTGTATTATTAATGGGGGGAGTTTGGTACCCCAGCTTTAATATGGCAAAACCACCCACAAATGCACGAATGTTTTCTGTATAATGTTATAAAGTTATGTCATTCAAGTCCATATAAAACTTAAACTTAACTAAAAATATTGTTTTGTTATATTTCCCACCTCTAATAGCAATAAACAAAAATGAAAAGAGACTAGATTAATTCCATGAATATAAGTTGCTAAAAAAATAAATAGGCAAGGCACGTTTATTTGTATAGCACAATTTGATTATATATATTGAAATGTGTTTTTAGCTGAGATCCAGAAAGTATACCAATTATCATCAGTTATATGTTTCAGTTTCTGTAATTGACAGATTTTGGTTGTTATATCACCCAACCTTATTTTGGTTTTGATATTATTCAGATCATTATCAATATTATCAATGTTTTTATTATTATTATTATAAATTATTATTGTTATCAACCCAGTACTCAAAGTTTCCAACAATGCCGTATATCTACTTGCTCATTCTCACAACTTATACTTTCTAAAAATGTAATATTATGGACACATTTTTGAATAAATAAAACAGACATTAACCTAAGATTTGCTGTGGTATAATACAGTCTTTATAATAATTCAATTGCTCTGCCACCTATTCAAATATGTGGAAGAAGCAAACGGGAGACGAAGAGCTGAGTCTCACCGTATTTATTTCCAACACTCATCAAACACAGGTGGCAACACTCCCCTCT
>JAPMNZ010947545.1:0-10761 GCA_029875035.1 Pomatoschistus microps | reverse complement strand
AATTGCTAAGTTCTGACTTAAAACAAGATTTGCCAATGGGACAAGGCTTAGTTTGTTTCAAGAACTGCTGCTTTATTTTCTTATTCCAAGGGAGACATTTCTTGTATCTTTTCAAAACAAGATCTTTTTCCTCTGTCCCAATGGTAAATCTTGTTCTAAGGCAGTCAGAATGTGCTCAAATTAAGTTACATTTAGCCAAATTTGAGCAATTTTTGACAGATTTTTCATCACTTTTTGCAGTGTTGACGCTTTGGATTGAGAGCTGATTAAGGGCGGCCCTCGGGCTTTCACTTTTATGTCTAAAAAAGCGGATCTAAAGATGTGACAGAGGCCAAAACATACATGCATGTGAAAACTAGTGATATCGAACCAAACAGTTTTCAAAGTAAATAAATAGTTGGATTTTCTTAAATAGTTCCATTATTTGCTGATTGATGCTTGGTACCCCAGCTTTAAGTATTCTAATAATAAAAGCTGAGACCCCAAATAATCATCAATCATTTGCTATACAACATGTTTGAAATCTCCCAACTGCGGGACATATAAAGGTTCTCTTATTCTCATTCTTACTTGGATGCTACAGTGTTTGCTCTTCTCAAATGTGGCGAGACTTAAAGGAGCAAAGTGGCAGCTGGAGTTGGCTGGTGGCATTGTTATGAAGGTGTCTGGTGGTAACAAGGCCACCGCCACAGGGAGCTGCTAATGGCCGGGGTTTGTGCCTATGTCCTGCAGTCGGCCTCGTCATGGGAATGTGGCGTCTCTCATTAAAGTGTAATAGATGCTCGGCTGAAGGAGAAGTGCACACGGACACAAAGAGACCTCCCACTGTGCAAAGATGTTGTTCCTTGTTTACGTTCCATTACAGACGCGAAAGTCAGTACAGCACCTCCTCATTGGACTTTTTAATGCCCTCAAGTACTGTTACTGCTTATAAAAAATGTATGAATTATAAAGAATGGAGTGAGTTTGCTGGAGATGTGGAAGAGTATTAGGGCAAAAGTTGAGTAAAGGTCCATTTGATTGATCATTGTTGATTATATGTTGAGGCAAAACTGAACTCAGAAAACAATTGCTATCAATATTGACAATATTTGTGAATTGAGTTTGATCTGGGTTGAATATCGACCACAAAAGTCTTCAATGACCTTTATTCAATTCATGTTATTTTTGCATAGCCCTAAATCACAACAGCATTTGCAAAAAACAATAGAAACAGTAAAATCTGTGTAAACCATTGTTCATTTGGCTTCATGATTCTGTTTGTTTTATGTGATGATTTGTGTCTTGTGTGATGTGGACTGTGAAGCGATTTGTGGCTCCCTGTTTATGAAAGGTTCTCTATAATAATAATTGATTGATTGATTAAAATTCATGCACTGAAAACAAACAGCAGAATTTTGTTTGTAAAAGTTTAGTTTAGTTTATTGTTTATAAACACGGGGACAATGTACAAAAACTATTAGTCTTTACAAAAGGAGAGATGGTTTGCACCAGATTTAGCTGCAGCTACTTTCCATCTATAGTCCCTGGGCAGGTGAACACACACAGATACACACAGATACACACATCACAAATATAAAAGCAAACTTACCTCACACAGAAATACAATCATATATACATGAACTGTTTTCCAAAAAAAACAAATGCAAATAAATAAAATAACATAAAAAAAATAACATTTCTAATGCTATTAATTTTCATAGATGTTGACACGATTGACTATCTAAAATGTGCTTTTTCAAATGAATGGTAAAATGTTGAATAGTTATTGAACAATACATTCCCCTGATATAATATTTATAGTCATTATTGTGTCCTTATGTAATGTGATCGCCTTGTTGTGAGTACAAGATAGATACTAAAAATACTTTTGCTACATCCTCTTTTTATTGACTAATCAGTTAGCGGGCATGTTGTCAGTCATCTATAATCATTGAACAACATTCACTTGTCTGTGTTGGCAGCGAACCTGCGATCAATCTATTTATATTTGGCTCTGATTCAGTCTGTAGTCGTGACCTTGTGTGTGGCGCGTTTGTTTTTGTGTTATATTTCTGATGTTGTGTGTCCTCTCCTCCAGCTGGCAGGCCTGGGGAGGGACAGGGAGCATGGCTGAAGCGCGGAGGGAAAGCACGAGCAGCCTGCAGAGGAAGAAGCCTCCATGGCTCCGGCTGGACATCCCCACGGCGCAGATGTCACTGGACGAGCCCCCCACTTTTGTCCAGGTGATGAAAGCAAAAAAATTAATAAAAAATTGATGTTTTTGGTTTTGTTTTTCCTTCAAAGACTAAATGCAATAGATGCTGAAATGTGTTGAAAAGACGGTGCTTTTGGAGTCTGAAATAAACAAGTCCAAGACAAATAATTGAACTTTAGCTTGGATAAAACTATTAAAGTAAAGAATACACTCTCATGATGATATAGGAGGCTGGTATGGCTTGAGTAGTGCCTTGAGTAGTGCCTTGAGTAGTGCCTTGTGTAGTGCATGTGCATAAATGAGGTCATGAGGCAATCTTGATAATTACAATAACTTGTAAACCAGGCCCCCGGAATTATTTTTAGTGATTTTCATTAACTACAAGCAATGATGGTTAAATATGGCAGCATTTATGTTATCAATAATTTAAAAGCTTGAATACCCACAAAAATACTAGATGATTACATTTACTCTAAACTTTGAACCCAAAATGCGATTAGTCAGAGGTTGATAAAAAAATCAAGTAAATACAAACAATTGGCCAATCAGTCTACAACAACAATCCTTACTGTTCATTCAGCATCCAGTTTTGGTTCATACCACACATAACTTTACTAATTTTGTTCAGAATAACCTCCCAGAAAAGAATATCCCTTACGTTAAAACTAGTTTGCAAAATACTGTACGTACTTTATATTTTCACTGTGGACTTTATTGTATTGTGTCCTTAATAAAGATGAATACAATAAATAAAACAGTATTCTGAATCAAATACATTGTGCGTCAGTGTAGCCTAACCCGTGTGTGTTGTGTGTCTGCAGCCCATGAAGAGACAGGGCTTCCTCCGCAGCATCAGCATGCCTGTGGAGACGGTGCACCTGCAGTCTCCGCCGCGAGACTTCGACAGCAGGCGCCCCGTGCTGCAGCGCCAGTCCTCCATCACCCAGACAATAAAGAGGTAAACCCTGCGCTCAGCTCTGTGGATCTCTGCACTGTGGAGAGCTCACCTTTAGCAACTGTAAGGCTGGTATTCTCAAAATGACTAAAGAATATAACATGGAAACTCTGGGTGCGTTCACACTTGATCCACTTGAAACTGTGCCGTCATGGGGATTGTTGTGTTTGCTTCTGAAGTGAGTCCACCTGAACAATGAGTGCTCTTCGCTGAATCCCAGTTGTATCACTTCAGTCTGTCTTGCCTTCACTCAAGCAGCTCACAGTAAATGCACAGGGCACACAATACAATAAAAAGTTATCACACAACGCTTTTCTCTATAGCTCGTTTCCCAGCTTTTCTTTTTTCTTCTTTATTTCAGCATTATCAGTGTGAGATCAAGCTGCACCAACACTTTCATTATGATATTTGTCCACTGCTGAAAATAAGTTAAGTTAAGAACACCAAATGAATATGAGTATGTGTTCAAAGCATTAGAGAAAACTGGATATCTCACTTAGTCCAATTATGATTATGGAACAATTTCAATTTCATTTGACTAGTAGTAATATTCAGTTTGGCGTAACTAAATCGAAACACTTTTACTGTGATTATGCAAGCATGTAACCAGGTAAACCTAATTCTACTGAGACAGCAGAGGCAACCAAAGAGCATAGGACAAACCTGTATCAGAAATGTACTGTAATTATGTGTACGCATATGGGCGACAGTGGTCCAGACGTGGTTCAGTTATGGTCCAATGTAGAAAGAGCAAGTATCACACACCCAAAAAATAATTCATGAGGTGCAGATGCGAGAATCCAAATTTCAGAATTTTATTTATCCATGACGTTTTGGATTTATACCTTTATCAAATCATGTTTTTCTTTTTCCTTTGACCACAAAATACCAGTCATGGTCCAGTCGTGGTCCAGTCGTGGTCCAGTCATGGCTACGCTGTTTTGAAATCATTAGCGTACCCTGTATTTTTATGTCTTATGGTTTTGTAAAAATTCTCAATAATGCAATATGTCTTTCATCATTGCCTGTGATAAAACAGACTTATTACAGTTTCATTATATTTGTTTGTATATGACGTAGTATAAGTATAACATTTAGTATAATTGTTGTTCCTCAGCTAAAGTAATAATGGTTAGAGGCAGCCCTATCGTGATTCCCCTAACCTCTTCTTGCACTGAAGCTGTACCTAACTGTGTCTGCATGCTCCTCTGCACATCCAGCTGCCCTCTTCACTGCCTCTTCTCTCCTCTTTTCTGTCCTCTTCCTCCTCCTCCTGTCGTCTCTGCGTCTGTGGCTCCGGTCGCAGCAGCAGGAGAGTGCACTTTGAGCGGATTAACACGGTCCCCATAAAGGGCCAGCGAGCTCTGCGCCGCAGCGTCCGGAAGCACCACTCTCTGTCCCGAACACTGCTCAGGTACGGCAGCTGGGAAGGGACAAACCTTGGCTCTTGTTTTCAGGTGGAACAGTAACGTAATGGGCAGAACATATCTAGATACAAAGTATGAATAACTCATGTTGTCTGAATAATTGTGCGGGCCCCACTTTTGTGAAGTATGTGTCATTTTGCTTTAACTTTCCAACTGGGCTTTCAAATAAATCTTGAGGTTGTAAACATAACAAAATGTACACAAGTTCAAGTGATATTGACACATTTGCAACCCACTGTAGCTCCATTACTTTTGAACGTTTTTTTGTAAAAATGCAATGAATGTTATTGTATTGTATGATTATTATTATGGACTATGAAAATCTTTTCAATTCACCAAAGGTTTTGAGGGAACGGGTAAAAAAACAGTAATTGTTGCTATTTTAGACTCACAATTTATGATATTTTTGGTTTCATAGAAGATAGAACCTTTCAGATTCTAGATGCTCTGCGATAATTAAAAGTTTATCAAAAACTCACAGAGCTTCTAGAATCTGAAAGCCTTTTGTTCTATCTTCTGTGAATCATTGCCATAAATAAACTTTGAATTAATAACCCAAAGCAAACATTTTGTTCCTGTTGTAAATTCCTCTTAATTTGAGTAACACGGATGCCCCGCCCGTCTTCACAAAGTCCACATTCTTGTCCACATCTGTGCAGCAGCGTTCAGTATGGCGATGGTTTGAGTCATCGTATTTCTATAACTCCAGGTGCAAACCTGCGGGTGCAAGTAAAATAGTGTGGGCAAGTTCAGTGGGTTAGTTCTATAGAACTCGTGTATCCTAAACCACTTTGGGAGAACTTTTATTCAATGTCCAAATACTTGACATTAAGATTTAAGGCAGTTGAATGGTTCATTTCTATTTACAGTGTGTTAATCTCTTTTGCACACACTGCCCCAAAGTCTCACCCGACATTAACAGTAATGAGAACATCTACTTTCTACATTTTCTGTCACATCACAAGTGCAGATTTTGTTTTATTTTCAGTCATCCTCAGTCTTAGCTCATTTTGGGTGAATTATTATCTGGGTCACCTCCACAGATCTGATCTGACTGCGTGGTAGAGTTTGGAACATTTTTGGCATGTATCCTGTGGCCAGATGTCCCCATTTACCCAGGACGTTCCGGTCAAGTTTTGAGCTCATAATATTGGATGTGTCTGCTATTTTTAACAGAACATTTCTGACTGAAAGAAATACATAATCTGGATGATATCGAGCCAAAATAGGGAAGACATTGCCTGAAAATAGAAATAGAATTCTGAGACTACATATATGCGATCGAGGCATTATTGATGATTAGAATGCATAATAATGTAATCTAGACATGCTTAATACAACTTATTCCTAAAAACAATCTATAGTCACCCTTGACATAGAGGCAATACAGTACAAAGACCATACCGTATGTTTAAAACCACTTAGGAACCACACCAAAGTTTCCGAATGAAACAGTGTAGGTGTTTATCTCCCCGCAATTATCCAGTTGCAGAAAGAACAAGGCACACAAACTAAGCCCACGCTGCAGCCCGTGATTATGGAACAAAAACTCACCACATCTTTCCTTTGAAGATAGTCTCCGCTTCCTGGCACATTACTGATATTTACCCTGTTTATTATCAGCTTTAAGTTCAACAACCTCCACCTACAAAGAGCTGCCGCACTCCACACAGCCCATAAAACACACAGTTCCCCAGGAAATAAAATGTAACCATATCTTTCTGTCTTGAATGAGTGTGTGTGTATGTGTGTGTGTGTGTGTGTGTGTGTGTGCACCTTGCTCCTAGTTTTTGTGTGTCCTGCTACAAACATGCCCAGACTAGTTCCCTCTCTGGCTCCTCATATTGGCCTTGGACACTTTCACTTTTTCCCATTTGAAGTCAATAGCTTCTTCCATGATCTAGCGACACATGTTGAACTCCATATATACATACATATATATCTCATACAGAGTAATGAGAGTATGTTTGTTGCGTCAGGGGCACGGCGGACTGGTTTGGGGTGAGTAAAGATGGCGATGCGACGCAGAAGTGGCAGAGGAAAAGCCTCCGTCACTGCAGCCTCAGATACGGGAAGCTGAAGCCGCAGGTGATCCGCGAGATGGACCTCCCGAGTCAAGACAACATCTCGCTAACCAGCACTGAGACTCCGCCCCCTCTCTACGTCCCCTCCTCTCAACATGGGATGCAGAAGGTATCACAACACGCCATTCAACTGTATGTGTTAGGTGCCCGGAAATGACCACTGTCCAACAAATGATTTATTGAAGAAAACTATAATCAGGATGTAGGGCTGGGAATATCCAGTTGGTAAGTCAAGTTTTTTTTGTTATTGTCAGCTGTGCCCAAATATAGACTGGTTTTACCTAATATTAAAGATCAGAATCAGAAGTGACTTGTCATAATATAATCCTCACATTTTTAGGAACTGGTGAGAATATTAGCAATCATCCTTCAGCCAACTTCAGCTCCATCAAGTACATGTTGATGTTGAAATGCTGAAAAGCCAGAATCCATCTGATCATCTGTTTTTCACATACACTGTAAAACATGGATTATTTACTTTTTGCTGTTTCAAGTTTTGAAATATTTTTTACAAAGTTACATTACTTTAATATTGTTTTGAAATATCTGTGTTCTTTGTGTTTTCGTGGCTCTCTAGCATCAAAGAATAGAGTTTTTTTTCACTAAATATAGGATTAATATTATATTTTATGGTGGTCAAAAAAATCTGCCTATATCCTACCTCCTCTAAATCCTTAAAAACATGGATTGGTTTAAGAAAAAAAAAAGGGAAAAAAAATCCATGTTGTTGATGCACTTTAAATGAAATAAATGTAATCTTTAATCTGTAAAATAAATGTGTAAATGTATTCAAATGTAGTCAGCCGTTTTAAAAGTATGATCACACTTTAATGACAAAGTTTCTAGAGTAATTTCTTCCATCATTCTAATTCTCTGAAAGGAACTCAGGCTCTTCCTGTCTAGAACTGCAAAGCAAATCTCAAATGCTCAATACAATGCTCAAGATATGAAATGTGACATAACATTTGTCATTTGAATCATTTGAACCGCCTTAAAACACTGGTTCTAAAATTAGATTCAGGTTTTAGATCTAAAAATAACGTCCAAACTATGCAGCAGTGAAAGGCATCAATATTATTTAAACTATATTTGTCTCGTGTTGTGTATAAACCTGCTCACATTGTAATAGAGAAAGGAGAATTGTAAAAGAGAATATTGTTAAATTGCCAAGAATACTTTTGTCAGATTAGCAGTTGTTATTTCCATCTCTTAAAGGCCCGTGCTCCCGGCTGTGTTTTACTGCTTTTCCAAAATGAATGAGTTTGTGCTGTTTTCACTGCGGTGCCACTCATTTGATGTTTTCTAATGAGGATTGAGACTTTGTGCATCATTTCAAATTAAACACAAAAAATGTTTAATCCACAAAAATATGTTTTTAAAATGTAAAACACCAGTCCTTAAAAAACACATTTTAATTATAAAAACATATTATAATTGCACAAAGTAGCATCGTTGAAAAACTATTATTGGATAATTTTTGTGTGAAACTATTAATATAAAAGTAGTATTAGTATACAAGTATATATTGCCATTCAAATTATTTATTTTATATGTGCTAACTGAACACTTTATATTTGAGTGTTTCCAATGTTTTCAAGAAATTTATATTTTTTTCATTTTTTTATTGTATTCTTTTCCAGCCCTATCTCAACATGGATCAGTAACCAGGATTTTTTTCTTCCAAAATTTTACTTCTAATTTATTTATATATTATAATCATCACTTGTGCCATTTTTAAGACGTCTGTCATTAATATATTATGGCTGTACAGAGAAGTGATCTCAGCAATAAGAAAATAACATTAAATCAATTGAATACGTTGTAAACACACAGATGTATTGATGGTGTGGTCCTGTGTTCAGATCGTGGACCCTCTGGCTCGGGGCAGAGCGTTCCGGATGGTGGAGGAGGTGGATGGGTACAGTGTCCCGCAGACCCCCATCACCCCCGGAGCCGCCTCCCTCTGCTCCTTCACCAGCTCTCGCTCCGGACTCAACCGGCTCCCGCGCAGACGCAAGAGGGAGAGCGTGGCCAAGATGAGCTTCAGGGCCGCGGCAGCTCTGGTCAAAGTGAGACAAGTAAACAATGCATGATGGGAGATGAGATGCTGCTGAGAATGATCAGGGATTCAGCGCTCACACAGTTGATTGGTGAAATATTATACTATTATCTCAATTCAGGCATATTTACTTCTGTTCTGCTCCAACCTTTTCAGCTGAGACAAAGGAGGATTTTCTATTTTGAACATTTTAGGTCCCAAAATTCATATCACATTAATTTTGTTTATTCTTGTCATTTTTAACAGCATTATTATATTGACAAAGTTATGAAATATAATTGTAACTGACTACAAAAAGCTGTGGCAGTGACATGTTGTTGATGTTTTGGTGGTAGTTCAAACCAAAACTTTCCAACAAACATGATTTTAAAATAACTGGCTAGTTTTGATTATAGTAACCTGCATTATTAAAGATAAAATCATATATCTTCTTCTGGTTTAAAACTATTGGCAAATACCCGATTGTGCCTGAGACAGTTTCATCATGTATGGATTGATCTAAATAAATGTTGTTGTTGCCGTAGGGACGGTCATTTCGAGAAAGCACGCTGCGCAGAGCCCATCGCCGCAGCTTCACTCCGGCGAGCTTCATGGAGGAGGACGTGATGGACTTTGGAGATGAACTGGACACATCCTTTTTTGCCAGAGTGAGCTGAACATATATTTATTTTATTTACTTAATACATTCCGCTGTCTTTTCATTTGCATCACAATAAGATAATTATAGAAATCAAATTATCAAATTATCAAATTATTATAATGTAAAGACAAATCATATTCAGTCAGATTTCTTGTAGCCTTCCTCGAATTAAAGATGGAGCCCCATATCTAAACGTTTATTCTCTTAATATTAAATAAATCAGACCACATCATACTGGCTTTATCTTTTTTTGCATACATACCCAGTGACCCTTTGGGCTGAGAGCTGATTGGCTGGAGTGACAAAGCTGATGTAAAGATGGCATTGTATTTTAAGTTCAGGTTCAGGTATACTATTTATTGTCCCCATAGGAAGATTTGTGAAATATTGTTTACACGTACAGTATATTCTAAACTATATAAGTCCTAGCCATCCTTTTTGTACAGTAAAACATAGATTGACAGTACTGCAAGTGAATGCAGTTTATTGTGGCACACAGGACATCATGATGCAGGAGGAGATGTCCACGTACGCAGATGAGGTGTTCGAGTCTCTGTCTGAAGCCGGCGTGAAGGACACAGAGCCCAGCGGCAAGAAGGACGAGGCCGAGCTGACGGGCAGCGCTCTGGACAAGTCTGAGCTGGAGAGAAGTCACCTCATGCTGTGAGCGAAGCCGATTTAACTCTTTACATTCAGTCCAGAGCAGGCAGCACGTGGAGATAAGCCTCACGGGTCACACAAGTGCTGACCAAGGAAACATTATGAGCGGCAAGAGGGGCCAAGTCAGGATTTTAGACTATTTCAGCCTTTTGCCAAATGAATAGACCATAGCTAATATATATCCCAAACTGTGGAATCTTCTCTTTCTCAGCATTTCACATCGATTTTCTGAATGTATTAATATCATCCGTCATAATCATTATTGAGTAGAAATAGTTCTCAATACCTGGCAATGTTTTGGATCTAAAGGATGATACGAGGTGTAAAAAGTTTGACCCTAAAACCTACCATTGTAAAATACGGTCATGGCTTAAAGTAGGGTACCTCACGATACTCTAAAATACACGACACAAAGCTCACGATAACAATTATATCACAATAACGATTATATCACGATAACAATCATATCACGATATGACGATTATTGATATATTGGTCAGAAATATACCATTTGCCAAAATATGGCATAGATAAAAGAAAAATTTTGAGTGAAAAAATACACTTTATTTAATGATAAATGGAATAGAGATACGGATTGTAGTTATATATCAAGTATTGATAATAATGATAAAAAAATAGAACAAAATAAAAATGAATAAAATAAAAAATAAAAATTCTTTTTTAAATTGATACTTGGCAAATACATATCGATAATCGATCGCGGGAGAAAGTATCACGA
>JAPMNZ010947543.1:0-21911 GCA_029875035.1 Pomatoschistus microps | reverse complement strand
GTCCACAGGAGGATGGCTGCTCTGTCAGTGACGTCACAGCCTTGATCTTTCAGCGGGGGTTGAGACAAAGTGGGGTTAAGGACACAACAACTGCAGACATCAGGGGGTGGAGAAGGTCTCGCGGTGAGCTCAAACCCATGACCTTCAGGCTTAAAGGCCAATGCGCTACCAACTGAGCCGCTGTTGCCGAATACAAACGCTTGAATTAAATACCATACTGTATTTGCCGGACAATAAGCTAGTACTTTTGGTAACTGTACTTTCCTAATATTCGTCTTTGTTCCTTGGCTTTAGACCCACGGCTCGTGCAGTTTGTAAAATCACGCACCGCCCAATCCGTTCCCCCCTCTGCACCAGCACCTCACCCGCCTGAAGACCAGAGCACCCCTCCTGATGTGGATGTGGAGATGGAGCCAGAGCAACAACCTGGTACTGGGCCTGTGTTTGAGGGAGTTTAGAAATAATACATATTATTGGTCGATACAGGATTGGGAGTATTGAAGGGCTATAAATGATTACTTGAATTAATTGAAATAGTTTATAACCAAATAATATATAGATATATATTAGGAAACAATTAGACTTGTTACTGAAATGATAAAACCTACAATCATGATGCTAATAAGTCTTTGTGTATGAATGTAGAAGCTGAGCCGCCGCTGAAGCCTCATAAAAACTGGGTGCACATGGATAAGGTTGAGCTGGAGAAGCTGGAGTGGATGAGAGACTTACCTCCACCAAGAAAAAAGGGAACTAACAAAGTAAGTAAAAGCGTTGTAATGGATGTTATTCCGACAGAAGAATCAGTATTTGAGTCTGTTTTTTTGACAGGCCATGCAGGCACGCTTCGATTTTGTGGGGACACTGATCCCTCCCACACAAGACCTGCCCACCCACCTGGGTCTGCATCACCACGGAGAGGAACCAGAGGTCAGAGCGGCTTCATGTCGGACATGCACTTAACCAGAACCAGACCATTTGCTTTTATATTCAAGTATTTAAAGCAATATTATTCTTGTCTGTTCTTCACAGCGTGCAGGATATTCTCTACAGGAACTTTTCTTGCTTTCTCGAAGTCAAATGATGCAGCAGAGGACTTTGGCTCTCAGCACTCTGGCAAATATTATTTCAAAGGTACTTCAACGTTAATTAGAACATTTACAACAGCACCAGCTGTCAAAGTGCTTGACATGCTCAAAATAAGTGCAATAAGTAAAACAAAAGCAAAAATAAAACTGCAAATTACACACAAATACTTATAAAACAGTGAATGTTAAATTGTGTATGTGTGAGTAAGTGTATTTTATGCTTTCCTCGAGGGACTCCCTAAAATCTTGGTATTCCGTCCCACTGCCAACTAACCATACACATCATACCTCAACCTTCACCAAAGTAACTGTTCCCAACCATAACCAGATTGTGACTCTTAAACTCAAATATGAATTTTAAAAATAGCGACAGCATGTGGATACTTGCATCAGCCTGGAACTAAATGCCTAAATTTTAGTGAGTCTAATTTTGTCCTCCTCCAGGCGCGGTGTGGTGCGTACCACTCCGGGCTGCAGGGCTCGGTGCTCTCCTCTCTGCTGGATGCTGGCCTGCTCTTCCTGCTGCGCTTCTCCCTGGATGACAGCGTGGAGGGCGTCCTGTGTGCGGCGCTGCAGGCTCTCCACGCTCTCCTCGTGCGTGCTCAGGATGAAGTAAGTTTACCATGTTACCACTCATTCATCTTGGTACGTGGCACTTTATGTGAAAACCTGAAGTTATTGTATTGAATATATTGTTTTAGACGGATCACTTTTCTTGTTTGTTATTCCACAGTATATATGTCTACACTTTATATTCCACAAACTATGTCACAGTTGATTGACTGCTGATGAATTGTGCTGTTTTCAGGCATGCATAGACAACACTTTCTCCTGGTTCAATGGCATGTCCACATTTCCTCTCTTGCCATCGGCTGAGGAAGATGATGAGGATGAGGATGAGCCCCTAAAGGAGGCCAAAGAAAAGGACGAGGAGAAGAGTGACTATGAGACGGCGCGGCAGGATGTTGTGAAGGTAAATCCCAGCAACATTGATCATCTGTGGACAGCACCTACTCATGTCTCTTGTGTTTTAAGGGTTTACTAAAAATGAAGCTTCTCCCTCGACTGCGATACATTCTGGAGGTTGTCCGTCCATCTCCTCACGTCGTTCAGGAAATAATGGGAATTATCATCCGGCTTGCAAGGCACTCCACTCCCTCCGCTGCTCAGGTGGATTCATGACACTCTTGTAACCCTGCAAAATACTGCTCCATGTTAATGCATCGTTTACATGGATGTGTTGTGTTCTGTCAGGTGTTGGAGTGCCCTCGTCTGATTGAGGTGGTTGTGCGTGACTTCCTCCCTCCCTCTTGGTCGACTCCCACCTCTGCCTCCCCCCAGTCTGCGTATGGAGTCCCTCAAAGCTGTGCACTGAAGCTGCTCAGAGTGCTGTCCACGGCTGGCAGACACCTCTGTGCCAGAATAGTGAGTATTTTAGTCTGGCAGCTCTTATTCTGTCTTTAAATGTGGGATCCAGGACACTCACCATTGAGCATCATTCATGGACATTGGTCTTCTGCTCCTGACAAAAACACATAGAGCCATTGGTCCATAACTAATGGCTCTAGTGGTTTTATATCAATGCATTTCTGGTATTTGAGCTGTTTGATTCTCTGATCTGCGTTGGCGAATGCAATGGTTTTAAGTCCTCCGAGATAACTGCTGGTGTGATTTAGTGCATTCTTAACATTGCTTTATCTACTCCAGTTGAATTCTTTTGGGATGAAGGAGCGCCTCGCCTGCCTTCTCAGTGCAGAGCCTGGTGACCTGCTGCTGGAGGAGGCTGAGGCCATAAGGATTAGTACTGAGGCCTATAGAATGTGGGCTGTGGCTGCTCGCTATGGACAGGCCTGCGACTTATACATGTGAGTGCACTCTTTGTGTCTGAGGATATACAGTTTCAATATTAAAACTATTCTTTGTCGTTCCAAGCGATCTGTACCCAGCCCTTATCAAGTCCCTCCAGTGTCTTGGGCCCTTACTCCCATCTGAGCGGCTCTTACCGGAGCGGCTCCAGAGGTTTCAGGCCCTGGTCTGTCTACTCACTCAGATCACTCACACAGCTGGATGTCACCAGGAGCTGCAGGCCGCAATGCTCAGGTTTGTCCTCGCATCAACACATAACTTTCTCGCAGCATTTCTTTATTTTTGACCTCTAAACCTAGTTCTGGAGATGAAGAGTGCCTGCCCCCTCCCCCTGTGTGCTGGGAGCATGTCTCTGGACTTCAGCAGACCTTGGTATCTCATTTGAAAGGCTTTGTGAAAGGACTTGATGATGAGGCCCAGAGAGAGATCAGCCTGGCTCTCATTCCTGCTTACCTCGTCTACCTACAGACATATTACCACCAACTGTCTCGGCAGGTACAGCATATTTCACTAGAATATACTTGCTACTTATTATGGGGTTTTTGTTCTTAAGTCATGCTAAATGGCTTATTATGATAAATATAGAGATTTTATATCCTGCTTCCTTTTTATTTTAGTCGAGAGTTATTATTCATTTATCTTGTCCTGTGTGCTCCTCATTCCTACTGTTCTGTAACTTGTGATGCAACACTGACATTTGCCCACCGTGGGAGGAATAAAGCATCACTTTATCTTAATCTTAATACTCTACCATTGCAGAGATAGGAGTATTAGAGATTGGAGATTAAAATCGTCAATGACATTCAAAATGCTTTTTCACAGAAGAGCTTCAGTCCTGTGCAAACCCTGGAGGAACTAGAAAAATTGTCATTAGAGCTCACCCCTCTTCTGTCTCATCGTGTGGTACAAGGCCTCTTTAAGAATCTAAAGTGTGTTTCTATGAGTAATAACATTTTACGGTATATTCTACTATAGTGTTAATATTTGATGTTTTTCCACAGGTCTCTCTCTGTAGTGTGTAATGCTCTCAAGGACCATTCTGACACCACAGCCAGTCTGCCTGCTCTGTCCTGTCCCAGAGAGCAGGAGTCTCCGTCCCCTCTCCCTCTGCTGACAGGACTGGCCCTCCTGCTGGACACAGTCACAACCATCCACAAAGGACTCGCACCAAAGGTAAGGAAACAATCATTTACTTTCACCTTCACTTGTGTGTGGTAACTATCCTTGTGATTGAAGTTCACAGCTCTTCTCTCGGAGCCTGTTCTTGAGTACATTGACGGTGCAGCTCAGGCCACGCCCCCCATGTCTCTGGGTACAGCCTGGCTCCTGCGTCACGAGCACCTTCTCCTGTACCTGCTGCTGCGGCTGGCAAACAAAATGGTACGCAATACAAGCTGAATTATGTTATTTCTTAGTGTTTTTATAAATTATTTTTAAGGGACAGCACGAGCACTTAAATAAAATACAATGGACATGACTTTCAGAATATTTATCATTTCAATTGCATGTCCAAACTCAGGCCCGGGTGCCAATTGCGGCCCTCAGTGTCATTTTATGTGGCCCTCTGCCTTGCTAACGAAAAGCAGTCTTTGAGAATTCAGTCGTTGACTTCTGAGCTAATGAGATTATGAACATTTGTCATTCAGCCAACTTCAGCTTTGTTATAGATCTTTTAACTTGAGTTGCCCTATTACTGAATTATTTAAATATTTGTTTAATAAAAATATATAAAATAACTGTAATGTGTAATGCAGAGTTTTAATGTTTCTAACTAAACCCCAGCAAGTTGGTTGAATCAGTAATCAGTGCCTAGAGCTACATGTGTCACAGGCAGGAATATTCTGTCAACAAAAGTGTTTTAAGATGTTACAAAAAGTAAAATTGTGACTTTATTAGACTACCAATTGTGCATATTACATAGGGTCCCTTAAAGTATTGCGTTTATTCATACTATACATGTAAATGATGACGTTGTTGAAAGATAATCTGTGTTTTTCTCTGTTTCTATCCTTGATTTTGTATAGTTTCCCGTTGATCCAGAATTAGCCAAAAGAACCCCGCTCTTCCACCAGATGGCGCTGGTGCTGTTGTCGTGGCTTTTACCAGGATTTGAGTTTTTGGCACACGAGCTTCTCTCAAACATCATCTTTACAAAGTCTTTCATACCGTGAGTCGTTTTGTTTTGTGAGAAAGTGCATTGCTCTCTTTGATGTTTGCATGTAGTACTTGCAACCAACAATTTAGCAGGTAATGGAATGGGAATGTCTTTCAATATAATGACATTTAGTTAAAATCTAATAAGAGTGATTAATTTCCAGTAAGAATGATTCATGTGGTCAGGTTTACTTGTTTTTTGTCTGCAGTGAAAGCCACAGTGGAGGACCTGAGGCGGTGGAACTGGAGGAGCTGCGGCTTCAGGAAGAAGGTCCCAGCTGTAATCAAGCCATCGGGCCTCTGCTCAGGGCAGCCTGTGCTCAGTTACCCTCCATTCGCGCCTGTTTCCTGACTCAACTGGCCCATTTGGAGCCAGCTGTGGTCACTTCCAGGAACTCGCTCCTTGGACAAACCCCCTGGATCACATCTCAGTTCCTCCCAGAACTTAATGGTCCCGCTCTGCCGTCTGACTGGCCCTACCTTCCCCTAGTGAGCCTCTATGAGCGGGCTGGGGTGTGTGGAGGCGGGGGGCTATCTGTGCAGGAGCTACCCCCAGGAGCTCTGATGGCTGCGACTCATTGTCTTCAGTGGCTCCTGATGCTGGAGGTCTGGAGAGAGAAGGCTCTAAAGGTACTCATGGATTACTGCACTACATGTGTTAAATAGCTTTGGAGACATGCATTTCCACATCACCTGTTTTAGGAATTGACACACAATAAAATTCAGTCTTTTTATTTGTTTTTCCACATTACAGGATTAGTTTGCTTTTCCCAAGTTTATATCATAGACTCTCCAAGGAATACCTGAACCTGAATGAATTTGGCTCTTGGTTTTATTGTAGGTGATTCCGCCTGTAGCTAAGCTGGCCCGATTGTCCTGCGTGTTCCTCTGCTCCAGTGACCTTTTCCTGGAGAGACCCATTCAAAGTCTCACCTGGGCTTTGTTCCAGCTGCTCACCAGGTTCTTGCCTCCCTGCATGTTTTCCTCAAATCACCATCGAACATAGTCGTCAAAGAATATGTTGCGTTTTTTTTCACAGAGCATCCAGACTGAACTCTCTGGACCTGAGCATCCCGCCTCCAGGCCAGGCCTCCTTCCAGGACCTGTACTCTGCCCTGCTGGCTCAGTATGAGGCGGTATCGTTTGGGAACCCGCTGTTTGGCTGCTGGATGCTGCTGCCTTTGCAGCGGAGGTACAGCGTGGCTCTGAGACTGGCTGTGTTTGGAGAGCACGTGGGGATGCTCCGCTCACTCGGCGTCACTATGGGGCAGGTAAGAGCCCTCTCGGTAAACTACAGCTTACAAGAAAAAAGAATCAACTCATTTCAAGTATTTATAAACGGGATGTATTTGTTCAGTGATAGTCAGTTCCAACAATAAAGAAAGTAATCTTTATTGATCTATCAGCGGCTTCTCTGTTGTACGAGAGAAGCAGAGAAGCAAACAAAGATTACCGCCGGTGATATATTACTGTACATCCTCTGGAATGTCCAGTCTTGCTAAAATCTTCCAAATATATCTTTATGTTTCCAATGGGACAAAACTAAATGATGTTGTTTTAAAAAGAAGCAAAAGAAAGAAATGTAAATAAAGCAGAAGTTCTTGAAATAAGAATAAATGGCGTTGTCCCATTGGGAAATGTTGTTTTAAGGCAGGCAGACAAAATGTGCTCAAATAAAAGATACAGCAATTTTCATCACTCCCTTTTCACAGTGTACTGACAACAGAATTGGGTTATATCCCCTTGTACCAATTCCAACTTCTGATTAATTTCCCTTTTTATTGCTCTTTTTTTCACCCTAACTATCCTAGCTGTCCATCCCCCTGGAGAACTTCACGTCCCCCCCTGAGGACTGCCTGGCCCTGCTGCGCCTGTATTTCCGCTGCCTCCTCACCGGGGTCCTGAAGCAGCGCTGGTGCCCGGTCCTCTACGTGGTCGCACTCTCTCACCTCAACTCCTTCATGTTCTCGCAGCAGGCGGCAGCTCAGGTAGCACACGCTGTACCTGACCGCGCTCGGCTCCAACTCAAATTACACTTGTTTGCTTTTGATTGCAGTCATTGTACCAGTACGTTCTGTAGTAGTTCTTGCATTCATTGATTGTGCTCAACATTTGCGAATACTGCCAACTCGTCAGACTAGCTTT
Organism: Pomatoschistus microps; assembly: GCA_029875035.1. Taxonomy (NCBI): domain Eukaryota; kingdom Metazoa; phylum Chordata; class Actinopteri; order Gobiiformes; family Gobiidae; genus Pomatoschistus; species Pomatoschistus microps. The sequence continues at coordinate 14,658 of JAPMNZ010947543.1, read as the reverse complement.
TGAAAAGCAGATTTCTAAACCTCAAGAATCATGCAAAGACTTTGAAGCAAACCAAATCAATGATGTGTAGCTAATGCATAACAGAAAGTTGGTGTTTTTGAATGACAGGAGCTTGTTGTTGAACTCTGCTGTATTCTTAGTCTTAGTGTATATTTATGGTAGTATCTTACCCAGGAATGAGGCACTGTCCTGGGTAAGTCCTGGGGCATGTGCAACTCTCATGTGGAAGAGTTGCATATGCCCCACACAGCAGGCAGAGGCCGTAGCTCCTGAACTGATAGGAAGTCGACAAGACTAAGGAGGATCTATTGTTTCATTCTATGTTTTAAGTTCGCCAAGAGTGATCATAATTCTCCATTAAATCCACGAGAATGTACTCCCGGTCAGAAATGCACAGCCTTTTGGTGTTCATAGCATATGCTCTCACTCCCATGGTGATTTGTCTTGATTTTAAGAATGCACAGAGCCAGCACTGAGGGTGTGTATGTGCACATGTGTTACAGGAGGTGGAGGCCGCACGTGTCAGTATGCTCCGGAAAACTTTCTACCTGACAGACGAGGTACAGAACGGCCCCAGAATCTTACATTTCTCTTGTCTTGCTCTGCTTTTAAAAACATACCTGTATTATAAAGTCATAGTTTGTTGGGTTCATTATTCTATTATCTTCATTCTTTTATTTATTATCTTGAATAACAGATTTTGTTTGATGTGTGTGTACTCAGACGGCTTTTACTCATTTTTTTCTTCTGTGATGTGCGCAACTGAGACAAATAAGTGTTATCTTATCAGTGCCGAAAGCGAGCTTCTCATTCTTGAGACAGTCAAGCACAGAGTTCACCTAAAAGGTATTCAAATGAATAAAACTTTCAAAACGTAAAAAATGTAAAACTTTGATGTGACGCCGCTTGAAAAGAAAGATTGTGGAATTTGCAGCGCTCCAGGTCGTTGTAATCATATTTTCTTAATTGTTAATGCGTAAGAACTTACTTCTGGTTGTAGGGCGAGGAAATGTCCTTAAAACCCTTCTTCGAAGGGTAGCTGTTCTTCCTAAATACATTGTTTTTTCCCCAACAGAAAGTAATTTTTGGTGAACCACTTTTTAATCTTGTTAGAAAACATTTAATCTTTTAGCTGTGAGTGAAGACTGGTAGACCAAATATACATCCTCGTACTGGCCAATAACACTGTTAAGATGAAGCACAGAAAATCTGCAAAAGTACACGCATGTCAATCTCGACTCAACATACTGCATACTTTTTTGTGGTTTCAAAGATAGATGCTCCAGTTTTAACTATTCTCCACCCAATTTTTAAGGATGTTTTCATGCCAAGGGAAAAGAACGCTTTAAATCTGGTATTAGTAGAATAGGACCATGTGGTACATAATCTTTTATTTTTATTATATAACATAATACATTTTAACTTACAATTGTAAATTAGCTTGGCGCTAAATCCGGTAGGAGCCATCTTTCGAATGTAATGAATAATTCAAACCTCTTGTTTCAGGTGTTGAAAAAACACCTTCTGTTGTTCCGTCTGCCACAGCCACAGTCAGACTGTGGCTTCGAGCTGTACGAGCAGCTGCCTCCCATCAGGACCAGGCGCCTGGAACAAGTCGTGGGTCCACAAGAGTCCTGCCACAGAGCCCTGAGTGAGAGGTGAGAGCGGGGAACACATGCAGACAGACCTGTGCTGCATCAGTGGGACGTCCCGTAAAAGGCTTTTTTAAACGGTCGCAGGAGTGCTAATCGATGCAGCATTACTGGCAGCAAGCTTAATGAGTTTCACAACCTTTTATGGGTTCTTTTAAACCACAAAACAACATGTTTAAAATGAAACTTGGGGATGAGTCACAGATGGAGAAAAATGAGTTTCACAGACTTCTTTCATGGCCAAACAAGAACCCAATTTTATTTTTACATTTTTTTTCTCCATTACTGCTGTTAGACTGTACATACTCCTCCACTCTCTTCTGACAAAGACAAATAAATGTGTTTATAAGTGCCTGTTTGGGAATAAAATAAGATTCTTGCCTAATCTCGTGCCTTCGTTTTTATTAAATGGTAGCAAAGTTAACACATCTACAGCCCAAAGAACATTTCTAGTGTTGTGTTGTGCTGTGCATCCAGCTTCTGTCATTGATCACAAACTCTATTAGTGGCTCTTTACTGACGGAGCCCATTACTGCTCATTGAAGCTGGATTAATTGCTTTGTCTTTGTTCAACACAGGAGATTGGAAAACTGCCCAGAGGGGAGCCTGTACTCACTTTGATAAAAAGCTGTGTTGATCAATGCGCTGCCATTTGAGAGACCAGAAATAAGCTGGAGAGGTCACATTTATGGACTGTTCCCCGTAGACGCACTAGAAAAACAATCTGCACAGAGAGTGTATTATTTGACAGTGACCTTTTGTATTTAAATCGTATAAAACCATACACAAGATACAAAATGAACAAATGCACAGATTGAAAAATGGTTGACACTTACTTGACTCCAACTCTCATTCATTCAACGCGACACAAAGACCTAAACTCGTACACCCACAAAACACGCAGGGACATTAACACACACAGGCCCAAATACTCTCTGACCCTACACCTTATTAGTCAGTCGCAAAATTCAATAAATGATTGAATCTTGAATCTTTTCAATGATTAATTAATAATTGAATTTTTTTTTAGCAACTATGGGTTTTATTAGTCGTCCCTGGGCCCCTGGCTATAACACGCTTCACCTTTTGCGGCCTCGCTTTTTTGTGCTTTTTTTGCTTCTTTTCTACAGCTTGTTTCTCATACTCCAACAACATCGTATAACCCTAAGTATAGCATGACAGTTGCCTTTTATATATAATCAGAACAATATTTTTCTGGCTTTTGTACACTGCAGGGATGAGTTCGGACTGCCGTGGTTTTCCCATAGCCCCTGTCCTGCTTCTGTCATTAATTCAGGTGGTTTGAAAAGTGTATAAAGTGTGTGGTTTTACAGCCTTAAAACATATAGCGGCTACTTTTAAAACGCAACCCCCACAATAAAAGAGGGACCACTGTATTTAATTATTGGTGTTTTGCAAAAATATCTCACACATTACGCACAAACGCTTCAACATGGAGCATTTTGGACGTGACTTCTGCAGCCATAAACACCTCGAACAGAGACCAGGGGCAGCAGATCTGAACATGTTTTACTCATTTGTTTATATGGCTTTTTAAACATTTTCAATAAAACGTTCAAACAAAATGTAGTAATTTAACTAAAAAACTTTAAAAAGAAAAGTATGTATAAATAAATGCCCATAAATGTGCTAGATTGTCACTTTCGTTAGACCCTTCAGCATCTGCAAGGAACAACTCATAAAATCCAGTGAGGATAAAAGAAGAAACCACATGGACCCCCAAGGGGGTAAAGGGATCTGCTCCCACAGATGCACAGGAGGAAGATCCAGAACAGAGGCTGTAGAACCAGAAGCTTGCTCCTTAAATCAGCATTTGCCATCTCTACATCACCAACTTCAAGATCTCTGAAATAGGGTGGAATCTTCTACTCTGTTTAGATATTAGAGTGTGTAATCTGCCCTTAGGGTTTGTGGTTTCCTGGAGTCCCCTCTCAGCCTGTAGCTGTGTCCGTGTCCAGTCTCACTGAACCGACGTCTCTGCTTCAGTCTACTGGACTTAAGGCCCAGCACTCACTCGTCCTCAAAAAGTGCACTTGCATGCAAATCAATATAAATATCTCTGGGGAAATATACTTCCAAAAGATTTAAGATATTCAAATGAGAATAAGTAGGCCAGAGGATAAGCATTTGTATGTTAGGCACTAAACGCTTCAGTAAAACCACAACAATTGCAAAGTTTTATGACATTTGGAATATTAAATGGTTCCTTTTTAATAACTGAATTTTCTTTTAACATCCTGCAACAATCATCACAGACCCCTTTTGTCCGATGAGATCACTGTGAGCGATGGCCTTCTGCTGGGAATTAATTACTTGGATACAACAAAAAGACAGATATGAATTTTGAATATGTTAAGTCAGACTTGGCCTGCAGATAAAAGTCTCTCTGATGTGAACGTGTCTGTGAGTGAACATACAGAATATTTATTATGACCGGTAGTTGGCATGCAAGGAAGCCCAGAAGTTTCTCGGCCATCTTGTTTTTGTGAAAGACCAGAGGCTGCAGCTGAACCTCCTGACCAGACGATAGCGCTGTATACACTGCAGTGTCCATGCGGTACATCCAGGACTGGGCTAAATGAGTGTCAGCAGGTCCTAATGCCATTAGCCTGCCGTAATTCAGTGAGACTGATCTGATTAGGACCAAGACACGGTGCTCTCATGTTTGACATGAACAAAGGCCTCATTCAACTTCAGCAGAATGAGTAGGACACAGGCTCCACAGCCACCTGAGGAGCGAGGGGGGACCACCCCCACCTGAGGGTGGGGGGAGGAGCCTCCTTCAGTTTAGGAGTGAGGGGGGACCTCCTACACCTGAAAGAAAGGGGGGGCGCCTCCTCCACTTGAGGTCAATCTGCACATCTCCCAAGAGCCGTTCAATTATGTTATAATTTGAGAATAACTTTTTTCAACAAAGGGCTTCACACACTAACGATGAGTGGAAACAAGTTTATAAGATACCAGGATATAGTTAACCATTTGCTGTCTAACTTTCAAACCACTACAAATTAGTTAAAGTATGTTATTAAAATCTTGCCCTTTGTGACATATTTAGTTTGACTTTTTTAGACAGAAAAGTAAAAGGGAGAACTCCCCTCAATCAGCCGAATGCAGTGATCCTCTGGGCTCATTTTGACACAAAAAGATGTTTTCTAAAAAAAAAAAAAAAGAATACTCAATATTGTTGTTTGATTTACTCTCAACAACATTGTTCTTTCATATATTTTTTCTATCCATGTATTATTTATGGAGAAAACCAGTTGCTTCAAAGTAGCATATTCCAGCGGGGAATGTCTCTGATGCTATTGAAATGGTTATGAATTATAAATGTGATGTAATTATAACAATTGAGGGTAAAAAGTACATGGTCTATTTCAACACAAGAAGGATAAAGGCTGACGGGTTTTTTTTTGCATTACAGGAAAAAACATGGATCCAATTCCAGGCAATACATATTTTGAATTCAGTTGAACATGTAAGTGTAGTCCATCGTGTTGCTTAGTTTTTGATCAGCTGCACAAGTAGCTGTCTACTGCACTTAAAGAATTCCAAAGCTTTCAAGTCTGAGTTGGACTTCATCATTACATGTTTTATGTTGAAGCTGGGAAATGTAACCAATTTAAATTACTATATCTAATAGCAATAGATCCTAGTTAAAGCAAGTGCTGTATTTCATCTCTACTCCTATTTCCCGGTGTTTTTCTTGAGATAAAAAGTGTCAAAAAGCGAGTTCATTCATCAAGCGTTCCCCTGGAGTTTCGCTCGCCCCGTGATCAGAAAGACAAATGAGCCTTGGCCGCTACTGTATTCAGACGGGGCTTTGAACCTGTCCATGTCCAGCTGATTGGCTCTGCTCCCTCCAGAAAGCAGATCTGTGAGAATACTGCAGCGCTTTCCATAATGGGAGCCAACAATCAAAATGGCAGTACAGTAGCAGCGGCAGCAGTAGAAGTATATGGGTTGGTAGTAATATTAGTAGTGGTATTTGGGGTAGTGGTAGTAGTAGCAGCAGCAGTATTTGGGATAGTGGTGGTAGTAGTAGCAGTATTTGGGGTAGTTGTAATATTAGTAGTGATATTTGGGGTAGTGGTATTAGTAGCTGTAGCAGTATTTTGGGTGGTTGTAGTAGTGGCTGTAGCCGTATTAGTATTTTGGGTGGTAGTAATATTAGTAGTGGTATTTGGTGTAATGGTCATTGTAGCAGTAGCAGTATTTGAGGTAGTGGTAGTAGTAGCAGTATTTAGGGTAGTAGTGGTAGTAGTAGCAGTGTTTGGGGTAGTGGTAGTTGTAGCAGTATTTGGGGTGGTAGTTTTCTTAGTGGTATCTGGGGTAGAAGTAGCAATAGCAGTATTTGGAGTGGTAGTAATATTAGTTGTGGTATTTGGGGAAGTCGCAGTAGTATTCGGTGTAATAATTTTAGCAGTAAGCAATCCCAAAGACTTCTTATTGATTTTCCAACATGATTTAAAGGGAAATTTTTCATTATGAATGAGGGAAGGCAAGTGTATTTGTATAGCACAGGCAACATACACAAGGCATTTCAACGTGCTTAACAAAATAAGATAGAAACAATACAAGTTAAGGAAATGTAAGGAATTTTAAAAGCAGAACATTGGTTTTCCATTAAAACTATACTTGATTTTTCCATCCTTCCAACCCACTAAGCCTCAGGATATACTCGTGTTGGTGTGAGACGAGCTCCGTGAGGACAAACACATATCGAGCTGGGACTCTTCAGACTTGTCAGTTTTGTCAAAGTCTCTCAAATACAACTCACTTCAAATCTGTATTCAATAGCAACTCCAGTTTCCAGCAATATTCTGGCAAAGTGATGTTCCTGATGATTATTTTCCCATAAGTTGTGTGAGATTGCGTAACCACGGACCACTTATCGCAACATGCGTTCACAAGACCGCGAATAACATCCCCAAAATCTAACACAACTTTATGAGCTTTTTTATGGATTTGTTCTTGTGTGGAACTCTCAACTGCAACCTTGTTTACGAGCGAACTTAACTCCAAAGCCGTAATTGTGACGAGGCTTTTACAATAGGACAGAGTTTAACTAATCCTGTTGCATCAATGGCATGAGGTCAGACGCTTGTTATTTACCACTAATGAATTGGACGGAGAGCCACTCAGCACCGGCCGATCAATGTTCCACCGTCAGCTGCTCAGGGCTTCCATTTAACTGTGAGAGTGGCCTCATCTGGTGCAATAGAGAGCAGCAGTATAGTCTGGTCAAGATGCTCAGTATATGCCCTATTGATACTGTAAATAAGAAAAGTATGAGCCTTTTTTCTGGTCTCTGTCTGTGATTTTGGGTTCAAAGTTAGCATGTTCTGTTTGAATTCTGAGCGCTTGGGTCGACCGGATGACCGGACGAAACGAAGGCGATCTAATCCTCCATCAACCGATAATCCTGCAGAACCTTCTTGCAAGTCTGCAAGAGTCTCCACTGACTGCCAGAGGGCACTGCATACTAATTAAGTTTTTTATTTATTTTATTTTTGATAGTGTGTATTCATTAACAGCTAGATGCTGTAAATTCACCGGATTTCAATCTCTAGTCCCACATCCACGCGCACAAACACACACTTGCCTATTGTACATGTTTTTAGTGGTATAGAAACCAGAGCACCCAGAGGAGACTTACTCAGACACAGAGAGAACATGCAAACTCCACTCAGAAAGGTTCTAGAGGTGGATCTGTAGTGCCCCCACAGTTTTCTTTGAAACTGTGTCTCAGGTCTGTGGAGAACAACAGGAATCAGTCCTAGGACCCTTTCGTTTCAATCTTTATTCACAGTTATGCAGACGACACTCAGATCTAGGTCTCACTGACTGCAGGTGAACATGGACCAGTGAACCTACTGCATCCAACAGATCTTTGAGTGGATCCAAAACAACTTTTTCCAGCTAAACTCAGCCAAACTGTGATGATTGTCTTTGTTCCTCAGAAACAAAGAGTATTGTGTTATTCTGGCTAAGTACTGGTTTATTTCAGAGTTTTTGTTTTACCTCATAGAGAATTCTGTGCGGTGCTTTCACAGTCATTTTTACACATTGTCAGAGATATGTAACATTGATAAGGCTCTGAGCTGGAGGAATCTTGGCACTCTAGACGTAGAATGTGCGTTAGTTCAAAGCTAAGTGCAGGATAGAAAACATACAGACCCATCATGAACTGTGGCAAGGCCAGTTTTTTTGTTGTAAAGTATGAATACAAGGCAACTCAAAGTCTCAAAGTGTTTCTTCATAACGCAAGAAATAAACATTAAAATCATGCAAATCTGTGCGTCTTGGCGTCAGTCATCAAAGCCCCTGAAAACAAAAGTGTCCTCATAGATCCACAAAGCCCAAACATCACAGACAAATTGCCACAGCATGTCTACTCATTTGAAACTATGATTGACCCAATTTAATTAGCATTTGTTTTCACTAAACAGCAAAGGAATCCTCCCAATGATATGCCACAGCTTGTATCTGTGTTTGTGGTATAAGGACTGTTTCAAACACTAGTTCTACTGTGCTTTATCCTATAGTGTTTCACGTGACTGATTTAGGGGTCTAAATTTTTTCCAACTTGCCATAGCCTGGGGTGATTTATACCCTTTTAGACCTATTTAGTCTATTTTCTGTCTACTTTTAATCATTAAATTAGCACAACAGTTAGGATCCTCATTTTTTTTCCTTTTAAATGAAAGGTTATCATTATCTTTGCCCATAAAAAATGACAATGAGGCTATTTACTACTTCATATTTTAGAATGTGAAATAACATGTTCAGTAGACAATATATGTTCGAAATATCAAGCATAAATAATGCTATCGGCGTGTCCTATCTCTATGCTACCACAAGAAATGGGGTGTACAATTAGTCATTTGAAAATGACTGGCTGTAAACACAGAATGTTCATGTGTATTCATGTTATCTCAAAAGGCAGAAAACTGAACTGAGGTTGAAAGGTGAAAGGAACAATGTTGTAACATGGTTTAGAGCTCAAAGGAGTTGATTTTGCACATTTTGTCTCCTTTTAAATGTAGCCCAAAAAGTGTCACAATGAGGGCACCTAACTGAGAACGCTGCATTTTTCTTGTATTTGGGCACACACCTTTCTGTAAATAGAAACAGTGCACAGCAGGAGGGATTTACTTGAAAGTCTGGAAAGATCAACACAACATAGACCACATGACCACAGCAGCTATTACTTTACTGACAACACTGGCCCCAATGCATGGATTTGATACAACTGTTATAGCTGCTCCAGTGGCTGGGCCATTACAGATAATCCCAGTGGTGTCTGTGGCTCTATTTCGGCCCCAATGAATGGAATACATGAGTATATCACAATTTCCTCATGCATTCCATGCACCTGTGGACTGGTGTCATAGACTGAACCAGACTCATGGACTGCACCTCCTTTCTCCTCCTTTTACAGTCTGTGGAGCCTCCTCAGTCCTGCACCGCACAGCTTCATTCTACCTGAGTCCTGGATATATAACCATGGGAGCGGTTCCCTCTCATTGGGCTTCCCCAAGGTTTCTTTTTTCAATTTTTTCTTCAAATGTCTATTTTTTTAGTCATTCTTTGCTGATGCAGGAGAATCTAAGAACAGTGATGATTCAGGACATTTAAAGATCTTTATGGACATTGGTCTTGCCGCTCCCTATGCACCGATCCTATGTGTTTGTTTTGATAAACTTAGCCTGGTAAAGTCACATTCTTGTTTCCAATGTAGAATTCAGGTTTTCTAACTGGTTTGCAGGCAAAACAGCATCAAAACAATGTTTTTTGTCCCTCTGGTGGTAGCATAGAGAGTTGCAGGTCGATAGCTTTCATGTTGCAAGATAATTGATGATATAATTTTACATTCTAAAACTTTAAATGACAAAAGTAAACAGCATCATTATAATTTTAATGGACAAAAATAATGCAAACTAGTTCTTCTTTAAATTGGACAGTAAAAAAACTGTCTGAAGTCTTGACATTTACAGATAATCAGTACCTAACAGTTTGTCTGAGGCCAAATATTTGTTGTGTTGTTAAAGACTTTATTGATCTCACGCTGGGGAAAATTACAGTTTATTTTTCCTAAAGATCTTGGTTTAATTCACTTCAATTACAAATGACTTATTCATGGATCTTTGAAGTTCTTCTCTTTTTAAAACATTTGCACCTTACTGTCCTTTCACATCCACAAGCGTTTTAAGCAGCGTGTGGAGACTACTTTGTATAAATAGACTTAGATGCCATAAACTCTGGGGAACTTCAGGAAGAGGCCATTTGTCTCACATTCTGTCACAGTTCACACCAGACTTTTTTGCTTTAGCTATTGTTCGAGCTTAAGTCTAGCTTTAGCCGACTAAATCTATATTTCTTTTTCACACTTGTGTTGCCAGAATCTCCCTCCTCCTCTAAAAATAGGTAAAATAATTATAATAGAAATCCACCAACTGGGGTTAAGCTAGAGACAGTACTAACTCTGTGTTACAAATGACTAATTTTATCTGCTTTCTTTCAAACAAAAGTGTGGTGCTATTTTTGTGTGAATTCTGTTCACAAAAAAGACTAGCAACTAAATTTTTTATATTGAACCGGCAACCCAAATGAGAGTCATTCTGCTCTCTGCTTGGATAATCTAATGAACATAATTATTTTTGAACACCATCTCCATTGTATTTTTAATGAAGAATAACTCCCACTTTAAACTTTTGTTCAGAAAAATTCAAATTTGTGCATGTGACTTGTCATCTATAAAATTACACACAGTCCCTTTAAGTGACATTTGGTGATCACATTAGACCACACCACACTGACTTCGTTCTATTGGAACATTTTTGATCTTATGCATACTGAGAACTGACGAGGGCTGATACTTTCTTGTTCACTGAAAAAGCTGATCTAATGATGTGAAGTTAATTAAATATGTGAGAACTAGAGCTGGGAACATCTTACATGGACTCTACGGCTTTTTTATTTGTGGTTTCAAATCCAGCTTTATTACTCTGGCTTTGAGTAATAAAGATCAACCGTTTTAAACAGCGCCGCATCTCGTCGGCTCAAGTGACCCGGGGCCCCTAGAGGGTTAATTCAGTTTTCTGTTTTGTTTTGATAATGATGATAATCCTTATCTGTGATGAAGGAGCAGCATCTTCCCGTGGACCCACCACCTGCAGGAGGATCAGCGAGGGACTGGTGCATCGTGAATTGGGTGCAGCTCTGATTGCCACCCCCCTGACCCAGAAATGGATAATAAAGGGATGTAAATGAATGAATAAAGGACGATAATGGCAAAAAATTATATTAAGAATAGTAATAAAAATAATAATTAAATAAAAGCGAAAGTGCATTATTCACAAAAAATAATAATGCACTTGCACTTGTATTGCAATTTTAAAATATATTTTAAAAATATGGCATTGGCTAAAAGTGATGAAATATAGCTCTGGTTAACTCACTCTCTCGCTCTCAAAGCCTGACTGATGCTGACCAAATGGAAGAGTGGATCGTGAAATGACCTCATGCACAAGGAGGCTTAAACGCTTCTATCAAAGTAGATTTTATTAGACTTTATTATTTTATTAGTCTGTCTGCTCTCTGCTCAATCTGCATTACCGGCACGGCTCGCTGTAACCCGTCTCATTAAGGGCAAACCCACAGGTACCTGGCGGAGCAAGGCACAGAAGCCGCCACTCCAGCTCTGCTTCGTAATCAGAGCTTTTTTCCCCCAAGGGTTTTTTCTGAACGGGCTGCTCAAAAATTCACAAGCTTTCTACCAACACTGGGCCGGTTTTTGAAGTGTCTCGCTTTTCAGTCACTTTTAGATACACAGGCTGGACAAAATGAGCAGGAAGCAGCAAGAACATGCCCCAGTTTGTACGGTACACTCTCCCCCATGATACAGAGTCTGAACCGTTTCTAGCCAAACCCCAACAGATGGATTGCATCAGTAATCTTTGGAGCTACATGTGTCGCTGGCAGGAACATTCTGGCAGTGTAATGATTTTATAAGACAACTATGAGATAAAATGAAAAATTATTAGATTAAATATGAGGTAATTAATTTAATTCTGACTCTGTCTAAACACCAGATTTGCCAACGGGACAAAACCATTTAGTCCTATTTCAAGAACTGTTGCTTTATTGTATCATTCCAAGAGAGACATCTCCTGTATTTATTTTGAGTCAAGATAATTTTGTTTTTCCTTTTGACACATCTCGTTTTAAGGCAGTGAAAATGTGCAACAATCTTTTACATATTTTTCATCACTTTTTGCAGTGAACTTCTGGGCACCTTCAATACGGTTTGCTCAAAGCCTACTACAAAATGTTATAAATTATTTAATATGTAAACATATTTTTCTCAGTAATTCGGTCATACAAATTATCATATTCTAAACATTGAGCCCAGAACACCACCAGCCTGCACCAAATTATTTCTGGTCCAGCAATGATCCAAGCCAGACATCTGTCTTTTTGTACAGGAAAATCTACACAGGACGGTCACATTAGGTGAAATGATAATAATAATAATTCACCAAAGTTATACAGCGCTTTTTTGGACACTCAAAGACGCATGTTTAGTCAAAATAAATTCATAATAAATCAATGGAATTTTACAAAAATATTCATATGCAAACTTTCAACATGGAAAACAATGAAGACTTTGGAAAAGCCTAAAAAATGTTCCTGTCTGAATGTTTTCCGCCCTGGACCTTCCAATACCCTCACCGACTAGTATATGTAATAGATTGGTTGACAGTGAGCTCTTTGATTCATACCTTTTATTATACAACGGTTCTCCTAAACTCTGGGTTCAGGTTTCTCTGCTCTGTTCATTTAAGAAGAAAATGTCAAGAAATGAGAGCCAGGACAAAGCATTAGTTCTCCAGCCAATTCAAAGTAATGAGCTGCTTGTAATTCAATCAGATGATTCAATTTGAGGGGATCCTGGAAAAGTGCGTCTGGATAAAGGTCAACTGCGTGAGGTGACGGGGGGCGACGCAGATCCAGTGTATTTGGAGAAGTGGAAGTGGTGACAACAACTGTACGTTAGCGCCGCTATAGTCCAGCTGCTGTTGGCTTCATCCAACTCAGAAAGTGTCTGTAGGTCAGGGACAGGCCTTTACTTCAGGGACAAAGTGGAATATTGCCCTGTTATGGATGGTTGATAAGTGGTTTTCACACGGCTATCATTTAATATTGGAAAGGATATGTTTCTTGTAGATTTCAATTTAGAATTTTTCTAATGCTTATAATATGTGTGCCTACATAGTCAAGATAATCTTTAAAACAAAATAATGATAGTTGAGAGAAGAAACTACATTAACTAAATGAAACTGGGAAAGCATAAGCAATACTTTGAAAATGTAGGTTGTAGATGTATTTTGTCACATGATCCAATTAGAGTCTTATATTCTAATGCCTGGAATGCTTCGAAGCTCATTTGTATGATATTATTGTGTAATCACTGTGGTTAGTGCGAAAAGATGTGATGTAATATCCTTTATGACCCAAAATCAGATGTGTTACTTGAATTTCTGAATACATACAAAAAACGTTTTTTAAAAGAATATTATTATGAATTTGTAATCCCTCTACATGTATCCCATTTTTCCCAAACTCTGGTTGGCATGGTGGCTGAGTGGTTAGCACTCCTGGTTCTGTGTTTGCATCTCGATCAGAACAACCTTCTGTGTGTAGTTTGCATGTTATCCCCATGTCTGCATAGGTTTCCTCCAGGTCCTCCATGTTCCCCTAACACTAAAAACATGAAGTAAAAACCCTCGAGCTCTGGTTCTTACCAAGCCGAGCATCAACGCCTGGAGAAGGGTGCCCAGTGCTATGGCAACGACTGAGGGATGGATTAAATGCAGGGATAAATAGTCTTTGTATAGAGAAAGTATAAAGATCAAACTAAATATGAAATTTTAGTAATAATAATAAAACCTTAAAGTTTCCCCAATTTAAGTTGTGTAAACATAATCTGATATTGAGTAGCAACTACAAGTTGGGACATTTTATTACTGAAAACCTGTCTGACGATGACGATGTGTTATTGCAGTGCCGCAGGATGTATTCAGAGGCCAATAGGTTTGTGCACAGGTTTGGTGCGTGCACAGATTAAGGGGAAAAGACATTTTGAAGCTTATTGTACACCGTTATATACGGCACATCTGTGGTCGAACTATATATAATCAAGCATACGGAAGCTAAATGTGACGTACAATGAACGCCTAAGAATCCTGTTGAAAAGGCCACGATGGGAGAGTGCCAGAAAATTCTTTGTTTCTTCTGGGATTCTGACTTTTTCGTGCTGTCTTAAGAAACCTGATGTATAGATTTATTTGTGCGGCTGAAAAATGTCAGCATCAGAATCACTGGTACAGTAGTCTGCTGTAAATATGTATGCCTATTTTTATTATTTTTATTGTTTTTGTGTGATGTCTTTCTTACCTGGACCTTGTGTCTGTAAAAAAGTTTAATAATAACTGGACCATTTCGCCTGGAATTTGAATCTTTTAACACGTCCTCAAGTGGATTATTTTGCTTCCAAAGTAAGATGTATTTCTGCATTCTAAATCAAAATAATGTCATTGTCTCAACTGATTGTCTATCAAAGTGATTACCGTAGTCGAACTATGGCATCTGCACTAATTTTGTTTTTCTGACTAGTTTGTTAGTTTTTATTCAGACCTCGTGTGTAATGAAGTTAAACTATAAAAAAGCTCATGTTTGGAGACTGAAGGCTACCGGGGCCGAAATCCTTCTCGGTCAAATAAATAACAAAAAGGATTTCCAATTAAATCTGTTACAACTAATTTTCGACTTTCCCTTATAGATTTTAGCCCATGTAAGCGCGCTGTTCTAATGGACAGGGCCTCTAATTACTCCCCTCTCATTACCCACAATACCCAGCCTCATTTTCTTCTATCTCCATTGAAAAATTGTGTGTGGATCGGTTGGAGCAGAATTCATAACG
>JAPMNZ010947542.1:0-13741 GCA_029875035.1 Pomatoschistus microps | reverse complement strand
ATATATATATATATATATATATATAAACAATTGTCTTTGATTTATTAAGCAGCTTTGGTTCTGAAGAACAATTGCTCCTCCATTTTTCCCTTGACACATCTTTTATACAGCCCTGTATCTCAAACTTACAACTTGTGTCCCCTGCTATTTCAGGGCTGAACAGCTCCTCACACAATACACGTCCAAATTCCCATGTTAATATTTCAGCAGCCTGGTCCACAGAGGTGCAGAAACACATGCATTATAAATGGTAAGTGGTAAATGTTTTGTATGCATTTTGCATTTTGAACAATGCTCAAAAGTAAGGGGCTTGCTTAGAAAAAGAGCATGTGTCGCTCATTAATATTAGGAAATATATAATAAAAACACAAACAGATGGCTATTATTATTAGATACTTATATGTAAGTCTATTGTTTTCCTATGTGTAAATGTATTAGAAAAATAAACGTGTAAACATATTAAGCTCTTGAAATGTGCAGCTGAAATCACACATTGTTTGGGACCTACTATGACCTTTGGTTCTTCACTATAATGAAATTGAACTGAATAAACTTATTTTCCTGTTCAAGCACTTGCTACTTTAAACTCCCCTTTTACCTTTGCAAGATCAGCACATAAATAACTTGACGGTGTGACAGGTTCACTGATAAAATTTTCATAAACATGTTCTGATATAAAGTTATTTTTAGAGGGTTGTTGATTTTGCATTAGCTCCCATACGCTTACAGCTCAGGACAGGAGAATAAAAGCAGCCATGTGTGAACGCTCTGCACCAGAACACGTTCCACAACTCACGGAACAATGCTGCGGTGTCGAACATGTATATTTCCCCATGAAACATTTCTCACATTCACCTGCAGCAGTCCCAGCTCCCACCAGACTTACTACGGGCAACTACTAAAACAGTATCAGCAGCATTCATGTTTCTATCATTCTATTTCCATTGGATCAGAAAGTAGGCGCCAATACAACTCTGTGGGAAAAAAGGCATTTTGAAAGAAATGTTGATAAAGAAAATGTCATCATGCATGTTTTAAGAATATTTGTCATCACTTCTTTAGACATTTATGAGAAAATAACTAGAGCAAAGTTGAAATTTAGTGACAAAGAAAATGTGGAACCTTGTGACAGTTTGTGTTTCTTGTGGATTGGTCGTGGCAAATCCATCTAAGATGAATTGGGTAAAGAGAAGAGCAGAGACCAGAGTATTTTTCATGACTATTTAAAAACATACAAAGCTTACTCAGGTAGGATTACAATAGTAGTCCAAGAAAGTAATAATTGGGGAGTGGAAAACATCTGAGCAATCATTTGAAAATAATTGCAATAAAACATTAAATGAAGCACACAATGGCCTATGTTGAGAGGGTAAACAAAACCAAAACCATTTCTATTTCAAATTCAAATACTGCATGTATGGTCATCATAGAGATTTGGCTGTTTCACAACCAAAATCTTTTCATCACTGTGAAAAACAACTATACAGTAGGAAGAATACTGTAGTGTGATGCTTAAAAAGTATTCCCATTCTCAAACACAAGGAGAAGTCTAACGGTTGAGAAATGTAGTAAAAACATAACCATTCCAGAAAACAAATGTACTGAATTACAGTCAGTAAAGCCTGTAATAAACAGTTACTGTAGAAGTCTGCTATGTGGAAAGCCTTCTCATTTGTCACGTCCCTCCCTCTCCCTCCGCACGTGCACATCATTGGTGGTTCTTCAGCTGTAAACTTCAGTGACTGTGTGGAGCCAAGGACCAATGGAGAGAGGCTCATGTTCACTACAGCCCTGACGCTCCAGACACTCACATTCTGCACAACTGGATCTTTCATTTAGAGGAGAGGAATAAACAACCAAAGTTATGCAGTTAACTGTCTTGGCCACATGAAGACAACGGAGATTTACACATGTAATTTCACAGTCAGTGTTTTTCTTTGAGGGCAAGAGGAGATAGTAGAAGAGGACAGCAGAAGGAGAGAGCGCACAGAGCGTTGGAGCCCAGAGCCAAAGGAAACAAGCTGTCAGGGGACCCAGGAGGAAATTTTAAATGGACTCTTGACAAGACTACGTGGTGAGTTACACACGTCTCCAGATGTTGACTTGGGCTTTAGAAAATGGACAACACTGTAGAAGGGAAGGGTCTTTGTCTTGTTCGGTCTCTTTTGAGGTCACTCAGGAACAATGCAGAGCCGAAAAGGCCACTGTCACAGAGCATTAGTGTCACACTCTCAACACAAGCAGGACAAATACGCTTTCATGATGAGCTCCTGGCTCCTCTTCTGTCACTGTGAGGTAGAGAGAGATATTCTGAAAAGTAAACACACTCTTTTAATTGGGTTTCCATTTTATGAGTAATTATATCTTCTGAGTGTATGGTTCCAGAGCGAGTGGGCAGCTTGTAAGAAGTGGGCTTGGGGCCAAATGTTTCATACTAATGGCATTACATAACTGTAAATGCAGATGATTGAGAATTCCTGGGTGTGAGTCTGATAGACATCATTCATAAAGCATTCACTAAAACCTGTGGTGAAATGGAGACTTTACAAACTGCATGTTGTCTCAGCACAAGTTTGCTTTTGACCAACTGTTCTTTTCCATTTCTGCAATTCTCTTTAAATGTAACATTTAGTGGTAAAACGAATACAGTGTCTTCTAAATGGCAACATTCAAAGTTGGCCAAAAATAATCTATGACAGTTTCAAAAGCTGTAACCAAGGCCAAGAGAAGGGCAGTCGTCACCTGCAGCGATCAGGAGCATAATCATTTTGACACTTTTATCACTGCCTTGAGCTTTGCATAATGACACGTTCTGTGACTCAGAGCTGAGGCTTTACTGCACTTCATCAGACTGGACACAAAGCCTTCATATTTTTCCCTTAAGTTAAACACAAACAGGCGTTCCAAGATTGTAATATGAGCCTGGTGTGACGGAATGGTGGTGGTCGTAGGGGCTGATGGCACAGATTATTTGCCTCTCTCCCACCAGTCTGCCCTGCGGTAGCTGTGGCTACAGTAAAGGTTTATCACCATCGTGAATGAGTAATGTAATTTTAAGAATCTTTGGGAATCATGAAAAACTTATCATTATTGTTATTATAATCATTCTCCTAATTATTATCATCATTATTATTATTATTACTATTATTACCAGGATTAAGGTTGTGAATATGACAGGGTATATCTAACTATATGTTCAAACTCAAATCTTTCAAAACATTTCATATCTATATAAAAAGATATAAAAATGTTAAACGTAGGGTAATGGGGATAAACTCATGATCTCATTCTTCTTACAATCTGCCATTTTCATTGAGAATTATAATAACAAATCACATTGTTTCTCTTGCGCATAGAATGATGCATGTCTGGACAGAATAGTAATCGTGAAAATATTTGGTATTTAACTACAACTGGAAATGATGGTTGTTAAAGAATATAAAAGACACGATGATGTTTGTACTTGTCTCTGAAATAGGTGCATGATTTGACTGTTTTATAACAACTTGTAACTTCAACAGAGAAACAAGTCATCTGGGTCTAAACCATGAATTCAACACAGGAAGGAAGTCTCAATGTGGAGAAGGTGGAGATGGCACTGCTTAGCAACATGCTGGCAGCGTACACCTTTATAGCAGGTAATTTACTTTGGAAACATGTAAATATGTTTCAGACTTTGACAGATGCTTGTGCTCCTGCAGAGCAGCCTGAAAGGACAGCGTTGGTGTTTTTGGGAGGAGTGTGTGGAGGACTGCTGCTCACACTCTGTGCCATAGTCTTTCAGATCCACTGCAGAGCGGACTGTCACTATGGGAAGAACCCTCCAAAGAAACGGCACAAGTGCAGACATCCTGGACGCCTCCCCGGCTGTCCCCTCCATCAGCACTCTGACAGTAACATGCACAACACTATGGTCCCATATGGGACAGGGGCTACAGGGGACAACCAATCAGAGGACTGGGACGACTCTTGTGACCTGTCCACACGGAGACGCAGGCGCTTTGAGAGGGCTTTAATGAATGCCACCATGTTTACATCTGCAGAGGGTAATATACATGAATTAATACATATGTGCTACAGTCTAACAGTGTTCTATAGTCTACCACTAGATGGAGTCATGAGCTGTTGGGCAAGTGCTGTAATATTATATCATTAGTTACTGAGAATAATATGTAGATGTAAGTCATATTACAATAAGACTGACTTTAAAATGTAACTGTGTTACACTTCTTTGAGTTGTCTATGTAACTTTTAGCCTCAAATAAAGTAGAATAGACTAAACTTTGTTGTCCTGGAGAAGACATTTGTCTTGGGCACAGTGCAATACAGCTGCTTAAAGAAAGTGGGGGTCGGGAACCCTCAAGGTCACAGGACACTATCAGAGGATCACGAGATGATATCTAGATTACATTACATTACAATAGATCATTGATATAACCCCTCGACCCGGCAACGGATGAAGCGGAAGAAAATGGATGGATGGAATATTACAATTGAGTTGCAAACTTATTTTGGGGGTCCCAGTATAAAAATGCTGGGAATCCCTGGTACAACCGCCATGGGCAGCAGAGTGGACCTCAAAATTGACCTTTCTAAGTGAAGTTTGCATGTTCTCTCTGTGTCCCTGAACGTTGTCTGCTCCTGACTGGTTGCCTAAAGTAGCAATGCAGGATGGGTCAAATGCAGATGACAAATTGCCCTACAGAGATCAACAAAGTATACAGAGATCAATAAAGGTCAGAGACCTTAACTAACGCTGTTACACAGTGTTTGAGTGACATTGGTAATGTGTTTCAAATAATTATACGTACAAAACAGTAATGTTATATTTAGTCACTTCAAAAAAGAAATAGTAACTATAGTTACTCCCAATACTGGTCATGCCCCCCTGTTCTGTCAGTGACATCAGCTTTGTGTTTCAGAGTTGGACCGGGCTCAGCGGCTGGAGGAGCGAGAGCGTGTTCTCCGGGAGATATGGATGAACGGACAGCCAGACATCAGCACGGTCACCCAGAGCCTCAACAGATATTACTAACACTACTGTGAAACTAGGGGCACCCCCTTTAAATCCAGCATCTGTAACAGTAACACCATGTCCTGCAGAGACTCACTGAAGGGACTATTTTGTAACTGTAACCAATTGCTATTTTTTATCAAATCAATGTATTTTTGTACCGCCCAAAATCACAGCAGAAGTAGAACCTATTGATGATTTTCCAACATTTTCTCTTTCAATGACAAACAGAATAACTAATGCTTACAGGGAATAAGCAAATTAATTCATGTCCTACCTATAGAGCATCCATTATTACTTTGGCAAATAAAAATCAAACATTAAAACTTGGTGAGAAAATGATAAACCTCAGGGAGAGCTACAGTGCAGAGATCCACTCCCAATGATGGGCTGTAGATGAGTCCAGGACTGAAGCTGCAGCTGAGTTCAGGACTGAGGCTGCAGCTGAGTCTAGGACTGAGGCTGAATCCAGGACTGAAGCTGCAGCTGAGTCCAGGACTAGGATGCAGATGTAGACAGAAGTTAATGATTTAATGATTGTTTCAACATCTTCTGTGTAACACTTCTCAAACAATGGGAAGGTAACTTTGTAGGAGCCAATTAACTCACTTAAATGTTGAAATGTCCATGTTGCACTAACATTACTAAGATTATCATTGATATGATGATTAACTGGGCGGATGCATTTTAAAATCCACTGTTTCAAATATGGTAGGACAAATATCTATGCATTTTTGTTTTAAAATAAAGGCTAAATAAAACCCCTTGTGAATCTATTGTGCCCCCTAATGGCAGCAGCTATGTAGTGCATATTCTTGCAGAAGTATTTAGTGATATTTGTGTACAGAAGAACTGGAAAGTCTGTGTACAGCCTGGAAGAGCTGTGATGCACAAAATAAAATCTTCTTTCTCACAAGAAAGAAACAGCTACTGTGTTCATATTTCTCAGACTTCTTAACACAGACGCTTTCATCTATGTGCCAGAACAAATTGAACAAACACCAATAGGCTTACTTCACTGCAGACTTCTGTACTAAAAAGGAAGAATGGTAGAAAATA
The DNA here is from genome assembly GCA_029875035.1 of Pomatoschistus microps. NCBI lineage: Eukaryota > Metazoa > Chordata > Actinopteri > Gobiiformes > Gobiidae > Pomatoschistus > Pomatoschistus microps. The sequence continues at coordinate 7,668 of JAPMNZ010947542.1, read as the reverse complement.
TATATTTTCTGTCACCTGATTGGGTGTCAAATTGTGTGTGTTATTTGATCACAATATACCATTCCCCATAGTCTGTTCTGTTCCAATTAAAGCTGCATGTTGGAACCACACTATGGTGTTTAGACATTAGGATTTGATTGATGGGTATACGGATTAAACATGGAAGTATAGTAGCCTTATTACTTCCTTAAAGGAGAGACATTATGTGTTTGAGCTTCTAATTATGTTAGACATAATTTCCTAATTTCCATGCTAAAATACATTTTCTTGTGTCTCAAACCAGGATTATTATCTCATTGTATTCTGATCCGAATACAAGTAACGATCCTCTTTTTAATAAGAAAGCATGTTGCGGTCTGAACTGTTCTTTTACAATACAACAATTTATGTATCAATATGTGTTCTTTCAATTGGATTCTTTAGTTTTAGTATTTAGCACTACATGAATATATATAACTTTCGCATACATTTTTACCGTTTGGGGAACTTTATTTTGTACAACTTACGGGTTTAGAGCTATTTGTGTTAATTGCATGTAGTTACACTTGTGTTATGAGCTTGTTCCAAATGACTTGTATACAGTCTATGATGGAGGTGCATCAGACAGGTTACTCACGGTGCTCGCGGTGGTGGAGGTCTGCAGTGCCTCTTTAACGGGACGCTGTGACGTAGCTGTAGCGGGGGCACTGCAGCTGGACCCCTCCCGAACCGCACCAGGTCCCGGCCCTGTTCTCCTGCTCCTGCACAGACACCACCGGAGTCTCATCCGTGCAGCGCCATGAGGGACTACTCCACTCCCGCAGATGGAGGCGCCTGCATGCCCTGCTGTCAAGTTTGCGTCTTCGCTGTGACCGCATTCCTCATTGTCGCAGAGAGGACAGCCCGTGAGTCCTACAGTCTGTGGTCCTACCTGGGACACAAACGCACGCACACGCACACGCACATGCACACGCACACATTGACTCACGGATAGAACCAGGGACTGCGTGCACGTGCTTTGGTTTCAAATGTTTTCATAATTTGTTGCATATTTCTACTTTTCTGCATCTCTAAGTTTTGGATTCATGACTGGATCCAGGTTTGAATTATGCAGTGCATTTCCAGACTGCGTCCTGCGCACTGTAAAACTGCAGACTCATGATAGAGATTTACTGCAGCGACTGTAAACTGTCTGCATCTCTCCATAAACGGTTTTAGCGCCTTTTGGAGGATCGTTGATGGGCGGACCCATGATGCAGCCTCTTTGCCCTTATCCCGCCTGTTTAGCGGCTGTCCTGGTTCAGATTACATGGGGCAGGAGAGAGACTTACGGGCGGGTCTCCATGATGGGGCAGACCTTGTGAGTGATGCAGGAAGGACTATGGCTACAGCATGGACCTATTACGGAGTACAGAAACTTAACAAGGTCATTTGAAATAGAAAGCTGCAAATTATATAATGTTTCTGTACATATGGCAAAAAACATGTGTGAATAAAGTTTAGTGAAAATCCTAGACAAGACAAAACTTTTTATTATTCTGTTGGTCCAAATCGTGAAAGAATGTTCAATCCAACGTGAGAGACGGATGATGATGTATAAAATATACATTTGTGTATAAGGTCTTCAAAAATAATCTTATTCTATAGTTGCTTACAGTCCTTTAAATAAATGTACAGCAATTTCAAATTATCTGGTAATAATAAAGTATGATTTTACTCTGCTTCCCAGTGATCTACTCCTTTGTTTACTACTTATGGATCGGTCACAACTACTGCTACGCTCATCTTGCTGGATTGACTGCTCTGTTCCTGCTGCCAGGTGAACACAACTCTTATTACTACTATTATCATTATTAGGCTATTATTCTTTTTTTCATAGGGTAATTAATACGCTCTATGAAAATAATCTCTTTGAAAGCAATGTTTTTATTTTTAAATCCAACTTTTTGAACTGTGATATCATCTTCTTTAATAATGTTTATTTTCTAGGATGGGGTCCTCAGTGGCTCAGTTACCTCTGGTATCTGTCGGATGGACGCATTCGCAGAAAATCTCTTACCTGGACTCACATTCTGCACCTTGGCATCTTCAAAAGGTACAGCTATAGAATATTGCAAAATGGTGACATCTAGGGTAAGAAATGCTTGAATCATCTTAAATGATGAGTGTTTTGACTGTTTTTAAACAAGATTTACCAATGTGACAAGCAGTTGGGGCCGGGAAATTTGGGGAAACATATAGATTGTCCATAGTGCTGGGTGAGCGATGTTTCTCCCCACATTGATCTGTCTCAATGCTTGAGTTGATTATTCTAGTTATAAAAAAATGACATGTTTGTGTACAGGCAGGGCGAGAACACTTAACGTATACACTTACCGATTCATATTCAAGACAAACATTGTAGAAAGCTGTGGCTGGATCAGTGAGTTTAGGAAAGGATTGCGTGATTGAAGTTGAGATTGCAATTTTTCAATATTTTAGTTTTTGGCACAGGCCTACAAATAGTTTAGCCTAATTTCATGTGCAGTTGAAATGTATTTCTCAATCCAAGACTGAATAGGTGTTGATCTGAAGACACAAGTTGCCTAATTCAAGCAATGTTGTACCTACTTTTATTCACATTGTAGACATGTTTTTTACCAAGAACGCCTCTGTTCTATGTGTCTGGCTCAGGCTGTGGGAGTGCATGCGTCTCCCGGACATGGACGTGTATGGAGAGATCATGCAGCAGGCAGATGCATCAGCTCTGCGTCTGCTCGAGGCTCTGGTCGTGACGCTCCCTCAAACACTCCTGCAGACCTACGTCCTCATCTGCACGGACATCGGCATCAAGTCTCCAAGTAAACAACTCCAGCTCCGTCAACGTGATAGCAATAGGCTTACGCATCAGACGGTTTACAGCTTTGCTCAATCTCAATGATCAACATGTGCCCTTAAATCAAGAGACGCCAAAACAGTGGCAGTACACATGGTAACACATTACAAACAAACACATTAAAATCACAAAGGTAAATAAGAACATGAAAATATCTGTGTTCAGTGTCTCAAATTAGAAGAAAACCAGATGTGGAACAAAAAATCAAATCACACAGAACCTGGGAGAGGGTTTACCAGTTCTTCTTTATGAAGATGTAGATTTGTATAACAATCCCCAGCACAGCATTCATATCTGTTCACAAGATGTTACTGAAACATGACTCTTTCTGTTTGGCACTCCAGTTATATTGGTGTTATACGTTGTTGTTGTTGTTGTTATTACCACCTCCCTCTTTTCCTGATTCCTCCCCATTTACTGAATGTATCTGCTTTCACCCTGTTGCATGCAACCACAGCTTTCAGGCCTAATAAAGATTGTGACCAACTTGAATAACATGTGTTTTCCTGTGCCTCAGCCTCCGTGTGCTTTGCGGTGTGTGTGCTGTCTCTCGCCTGGGCGTTGGTCCTTTACGCCAGGGCCTGTTCTCTGATCAGACCTGGACACCTCCACATGACGCCTGCTGCCATCTTGTGTCGCCTGCTCTGGAGGGTAGGAGGCAATCGACGTGTCATTGCATGTGCTTTGAATGGATGTAACTTCAGAATTTTTCATTATTTAGGTTGGCATGTTGGGCTCCCGCTTTGCAGTCCTTATGCTTTTCACACGGATATTTAAACAGTGGATTCTAGGAGTTATTGGTAAGATAAACAACAGAAATGAATGGCATGTTGAATTTATTCTAAAGACTTGTGTTGATCAGGAGTTCACTGGCTGGGTGCAACATTTTGGATGGTGTCCCAGCAGACTGATATTATCCGCTCAACAACTCGATGGAGAATGTTCAATGTCGTACTGGGAGCTATCCATGTCTTCCTTTTCCTCAATGTGAAGTATGGGCAGTCGAGATATCGCATGGCAGGATTCTATTTGGTGAGAGGAACAAAACAGTACACCGTTAGTGCCTGAAATAGAAAATGGATTGTTGTAATTTCAACTTTATATTCAGGTCATGTTTTTGGAAAACGCCTTCCTTCTTCTGGCTTCTTCTTGGTTGTTTTCAATGGTGTCGTGGGATACAGTTGGCATCCCAGCGGCTGTCTTCTGCAGCTTCCTTATCGGTAAGAAAACAAGTTTTGGTTAAGGCTGCATGGTTTAGGAGAAATAGCTAATTCTAATATTTCTGACCAACATTATGCAATTTTAGATTTTTTTGTGTGGTAAAAAAATCACACAAAAAAACCAACATAAAGAGAAAAAAACACAAATGTAAAGGGTTTTCATACATTAATGCTTTGTTATGAGCCATACATTTTATTAATGTATTTTAACTCATTCCTCTTTGATTGTTGGTTATTTGATTCTTTGATTAATTCCCAAACAAAACGTAGAGTATAGAAGTAAAATAATTTGTAATTATTAATTCACTGCAAAAAAATCAAACACTTGAATAATTCTTTGTGTCTTTTCTCTCACAAAACCTATGGTCAGACCTGGGTTGTGCAATGCATTTTGAGTTTTTATAAATGACATGAAAATAATGCCCAACAACAAGATGAAAAATACTTACTTGATAAAGGGGCTTTTTTGCATATTATTAGTCTATTTTTGGTGGTAAAGAACTTCAATAGTTGCAGTCTTGGGGATTTACCAATTGCTGCCTCAAAAATTGTGATTCTGGTTCAAATGTGATTTATGGTGCAGCCCTAATTTTGACGTGAACATGTGTAACGATGTATATATTTTGTTCTCCCAGGAGTCATTGCGTTAGTCTTGTACTATCGCTTCCTTCATCCCAAGTCCTTTGAGATCTTTCAGAGTATTCGTCATAGAGGAATAGGTGGAGCATGTATGGAGCGTGGATCTTCACTTACTCTCAACGAGAAAGATCCTGCCTCTTACCATCGACAAGCTACACTTTGTGGTATATCCCCACCAGCTTTTTTGTTCTTTTTGTTCATATATTTGTTAGGATGAGCTAATAGACAGTCTGTAGGTGGTGGCACCCTGATGGAGCTCCCTCACCAATGGGAAGGCTGGAGACATCACCACTGGCTGCTCGTTCGTTTGGCGTTAAAAACTGGAGATGTGCCACGAATATGGTCAGCTTATGGTGAAGGGGGATTGGCTGGACTCATGGGTCTCTCTGAAGAAATGCACTCGCCTGATCAACCTCATCTCCACCGGGTTTGTTAGATTCCCGATACTTCATAACATAGTTTTCATACAACATGTAAACATTGTAAAGCGCTTTGGTGACCTTGGTCTGTAAAAATACACTATATAAGTAAACATTACTTACTTACTAACTTTAATACATGTCATTTGATTTTGATTATACAGTATCCTCTCCAGCCCACAGTTCCTGTTGTTCGTCCACCAGCCCCACCAAAAGAAACTGAGATACCCCAAGTATTTTCTTCCTTTACTTGTAATAGTCAATCCTAAAAAACACAAAAAGTTTAATATACATTTTTTGCCTTTTTTTTTGTTTTAGCCAAAAGAAGTCATCCAGCCTGCTAAGCCCGTTCCCAGCACTGTGATAGCGAGACCTGTGAGACAGACTCCTCCAGCAAAAATACAGGATATCAGACATTTTCCAGAGATTATCCCAGTCCAAGAGGCGATTCCGGAAGAGTCTGCAGAAGATGAACTCAGCATCGCTCTGTCCAGCGCTGCTCCGTCCAGTGTTGCTCTGTCCAGTGCTGCTTTGTCCAGCGCTGCTCCGTCAGAACGAGGTATGATTAACAGCTTCTTTGTTCCAAATATGTGTAGTTAAATCACATCACATGTGTTTGATAGGTGAAGATGACTATCAAAGTGCTGCTTATGGCTCAGTCACTCCTTCTTCCCCTCGCCCCGGGAGCCTGCGTCATGGTGACAGTAATGCAGCTCTGACTGAGGCGTCCTCCTCCGTGGCCTCGCTGGACATCAAGACTCCAGGATGGTCACCAGAGAGGCGCTCTCCACTGATGCTCACCTCTCCAGAGAGGAGGCCAGGCTTCCCGGTCGACACCACGCTGTACTTCAGTGCAGACGCACACTCACCCTCCAGTGGGAGCTATCTGGGCTGGGGGTCAGAGTTGTCCCCTATCTCCAGCTACAGGAGTCCATACAGGATCAGGGAGGCACGTTTTATTACCTCCACCCCACGAGCAGAGCCAAGACCTGGGACAGAAAGCCCTTCTCCAGTAGTGGTCATCCCGGCCACTCCTGGGACGACTCCTGGGGCCACTCCTGGGACCACTCCTGGGGCCACTCCTGGGGCCACTCCTGGGGCCACTCCTGGGGTCACTCCAGGGGTCACACCAGGCGGGACCCCTGGTACAGCGACTCCTGTGGCTTCCACTCCTGGTACCAGTACTCCAGGCACCCCCATAGTGCCCCTCACACCCAGCACTTCACACGCCCGAAAACAGATTGTTCAGTTTGTAGATAGTCGAGAAAGAATGGTGTAATAACAACAACATGGATAATGTATTCAGTTGATGCATTTTTATATTTGGCAGAGCAAGAATGTAAAAAAATTAGTATATACTTCAGTTAAAACTATTGTCGCTGTTTGGGTTGCTACAAACCTTAAAAACAATATAATGCATTGCTTAGGTTTTTATGCAGATTTATATTGCAGAATGTCGTTGTATACTGGGGATATCAATGGTTTGAACATGCAACCTATTCTTTCAACTAAACAATTCAAAACAAACTACAAAAATGCTTTTTCAGGAAATACTGAAATTATTGGAACTGATGACCAGAGAGCGATGGGAACGTGTCTATACAAAGAGTGTTTTTAAAATGAGCTTAGTTTGGTTCATTACAACATAGTGAAAGCATGCGTACACAACACTGTTCATCAGATAGCTTCAGATAACCACTTATCCAGTCACAGACAGCGTTTACATATAGTATGATGTTATCTTACAGTGATACAGTGTTGAATTCATCACTCCTCACATTGCACTTTACTAGAATTTCATTTTTATTTTGCAATACAAATATGACAAAAGCCATACATAAAGGGAATACATAATAATGAGTATGGAGTAGGTGAGTATTATAAGAGATGTATTATATATAAATTTACTCAATAATGATATACAAACACACTGATTACATTTTGTTTTCAGGTACATACTGTAAAAAGCTCAACATCATTACAATTCTTGATCTGTCATTGAATCTATGATTGCTGTATTGCCTTATCATTGTGTACTGCTGCCATCTTAACCTATAGTTTTAACCTGTTTTATTGGTGCTGCCTCTTAAATGTTCGATGCACTGTGATTGCTGTCACTGCATGCTACAATTGGAGAAGTCTAAGGTCATATTTACTGCCAGAGTCACACTTCCCCAACATGCTACACATGTAATTATGCAGCTCTAAAAAAGGGTTAATGTTATAGTCGCTTCCAAATACATTGTTGTGGCTCGTGACTGCTCATGAATTAACACAATACTTTGATTATTAATAATGTATAGAGACTATTCATGGTCAATACTGTATGATTTACTGTCCAATGAGAAGTGTCTTTAAGTCAAGGTTGGACTTTTTATTTACTGGTTCACTGCAAAATGTGATCAATAAATACATTAGTTTGAAACAACTTTTTTATTGTTTTATTTATTCTCCTGATACACACACCCCAATGTTACATTTGTCCATTATTTTCATTCAAATTAAATCAATAAAGGGAAAAAAACATGTATCTTCC
>JAPMNZ010947478.1:0-18069 GCA_029875035.1 Pomatoschistus microps | reverse complement strand
GAAAAGTACTATGGAGTCTCTTGAGCACATTGATCAACTAAACATCCATCTTAAAGTAAGTCATTTTGTTTTTCTTGCAAGACTGCATTTGACGATAGGTCATGTTGTGATTTTGCTTAGTTTATACTGCCATTTAGCCGCTACAAAGAACCCCCTGTTTGTCTCACCAGGTCACAGTCCATTAGAATAGTTGAAGACAGCATATTAGTCTCACAAGATCAACATGTTATTTACCTCTGCCGCTAGTCTCGGATATTTAGCAATTTTGTAAAGATCTATGTAGGTCAGCTAACTGCATTTTTCTCTCATGTTTGTGTGTTTGCAGGTACCCCTTAAGGTTGCAGTCTCAAGTGGAAAATCTTGGGGATCCATGTCTGAGCTTAATGTATAGTCACACCCATCTTTTAAAATACTATCTATATCATTCTACTGGGCTTTTCTGGGCTTCACTGCTTTGTTTAGGGTGTTATTTTCTCAAATGATGTCAATGTCCATGTTCTTTTTACATGAATTGCCTCATCCTTTGTCCTGCATCCATGTCACTATGGAAACCAGGCACCTCCCTCAGCTCCATCTGTATCTGGGGGCAACGGCAGGAGCCACAAACTGGATTGTGCCAGTTCAGTTTTTTCCCCAATCCTGTAAAAATATTTGACTGGGTTGGCTTCTGGGCTCCAATTTCACGTCTTGTTACCCCAGCTGTTTTATTTGCTGTGTTGCCAAAGTGAAGCTGCACACTTGAGTGGGCAACATTTTGATAGTTCTTACGACTAGTTTTTAGAAAAGCAAAACATTGAACCAATATGGGTTTTACTGTTGTATGTTGTTGGGTTACGACTGTTTTGATAAATATTACTGATAAAGTCTGTATGATCCTATTATATTAAAACAGTGTTTCATTGAAGTGCAAATAAATTGTTACATTGATCCCACTACTTAAGAATGATGAACGTATTTTATTTTTAGATTACATTCTAGATTTACATACTCCCAGAAGCTGCCATTATTAAAACAGACTAAATGAAAGACAGATGTTTTACGAGTAATCCATCAATTAAGTTATTTAAATATCTGTCTAATTAAATGCTAAATTACGTTGTTTTGGCACAGGCTTAATATATTCAGAGAATGAGCTCGTGAAGAACCTGCGGGTCCAGATCCGGAGTGACAAGATGGTAATAGAGTACTGTATGTCACTATACATGAAATAGCAAGGGCCCAGCGGGGAGCTAGAGAGGGCCTGGAAGGTGCAGGTGACGGTAGTCCCTGCGGTGATAGGTGCACTTGGGGCAGTGACCCCGAAGCTGAAAGAGTGGTTACAGCAGATCCCTGGCACAACCTTGGACATCTCTGGCCTGAAAAGACTGCTAAGAACAAGGACGATACAGCACAAAACCCACAAGCTCCCTGACACATACAGTATATTCAGTTAAACTTAATTTTATCTGTGTAGCTGATCTTGTTAAGGTGTTCTGTAAGGCAGCTACAATGTTTGGGCATACACCTTGCGATATCAGACAACATATTTCTGTTTGTGAAAATTGCACATGAACTATTTTCTTGTTTCCGTCAGATGACAGTAATGTGCTCTCAGAGACTTGCTGTTTCCTCCACAGGTCAGTCAAAACAGTGTTTTGGAAAGCTAGCCCTCTGTTCTCTCTTTGTGAGCTGCTTTAAGGGTGTACGTCAACCACTTTTTGATTATGTGCATGCATGTTTAATTTTGGCTAAATAACCCTAATCTTAAAACATTTGTGTGAAAATACTCTTTTCATTGTTTTATTCAAGTAGGCAAATGTGAGTTACTGAAACTACCTGTGACCTGTGCTTTTCCAGGAAATAAATGTGACGACCAAAGATTTTAGTTGTCAATGGCAACAAGATCTTCCACACAGAGCCTTGGAAACCATGATATATGTAAGTAGACCCACGTTTTCCATGATATAGATTAAAATGATTTTGCCCGACATCATATGATTCATTTTGTGAAATATTGTTATTATTAGCAAAGTTATTACTTATTTTTAAGTATTCTGTCACTAGTATGATACATTATATCTGCCAGTTGTGAGACAGCTGCATGTTGCATGTTCTGCACAGCTCTGCTCTTAACCTTTAGAATGAACCCCAAAAATACACAAAAAGGCACTTGTGAAATCTTAATGCATTGTCTTTTTAATTAATATATATTTACATCCAATCATTATGCAAGTCCATCTTTACACCTACATGTATACCGTTTTCTCGTCATTATAAAAAAAAAAACAATACAATAATATTAGCAAGAACAGTATTTTAAAGAAATAACAAGGAGAGAGAAATTACAACTAAAAGAGCCCAATATGGACTGGGATCACCCTCATTATTGTTGCTAGATTGTATTTTAACTTTAGACTTATTGGTCACTATCTGGAGTGAATATTTGACAGTGATCTTAATAATGTTCAAGCTGATCTTCACTCTGTTGTGCCTATAATTCTTTCTCCTAAAAATGGCCGAGCCTCAGACACAGTCATGTGGCCGCATGTTTCCTAGCAACAGACAATAGTCCGGACCGGTCCTGACAGCTCGTCACATGCGTAGGTAGGCCCTAAACCCTGGCCATGCCATGCTATTAGTCTACTCCTGTGAAATTGTACACAGCACAGCTGAACGAAACCCATGCTAGTGTGAAGTTTTGTTAAAATATATATCTATGCATATATTTTAAATCATCACTTTTAGTTACAAAAGGAGTAAAAAATAAGCCCATATGCTATTTACATGTATTACACTTTACAATTTACATTGTTTTAGATCCAAAACAACAAAAACATGTGGAATATGACTTTGTAATAAGTCTGCATTGTTGTCGTAGCAACAGTATATTTGGACTTTGTGTTTGTTCATGTTGGTTACATTCCTCTGTATATTTTATGGACAGTAGACTAATAGCACAGAATGCTAATATTAGTGTTCCCAATATTTTGTTATCTGGAGCCCTCTCTTCTTGTTATTTCTTTAACTTCTGTATAAATATGCAGAGGTACTCATGTGCACTTCACCTTACACGTAAAAAAAAACCACCTTGGTCAAATAACCAACCAATCCCCATTCGACTTCATTAAATCAATGGTATTGTACAAATAATAAATGGATGCAGCATTTCAACAAACTCTGTTGGTCATTCACCCATGATTTTCAGTTTGCTTTCATTTATTGCTTATTGTTAAAATGGCAAACTTGCAGGATTTCCAAATATAAGTAAGGCTTGATGAATAGTGTAAAACAGTGTTTTTCTGACAATTATTTATATGATTTTTGTGCATCTTAATCCAAATTGTTGTCCTTTTTGTGATTAATCCGTGTATAGCATTTCAACAGAAATGGTATAATCCTATTTTAGTCTACACACAGAGAAGTCCTCTTTAGACCTGATGTTGATGTGGGTGGAACTCAGAAGGCCACATTTCAGACATGGTGCTACTTGGGAGGTAAAAAAGGTTTCTTAGGTGGTACTTGATGTGATGTCATAAATGATGAAAGGCAGATTAGTGCTGTCTCTTTTAACAGAATTCCACCTTTTCCATTCCGCCGTGAGCCATTTTGACAAGTCAGATATTATCTTTTCAGTCTAGTGTCGAGGAGAATGTGAAAAATTGGTGAGCATTGATTAGTAGCAAAAGAAGACACAGTTGTGCGCTACAAGTGTCTCTGAGTTGTTGGCACCTGTGGCCTCAGTCCAAGTGAGTCCAGGCTTTGCCACAGTGGTATCTTCACAGGGAGGCAGAGAGAGAGGGAGTCCTGGCTGCCCCAATACTGCACCCCCATCCACTGCCAATGTGGCACATTTCTCCCTCATCCCCTGCACTCTTTTAGTGGAACAGTCCATCGACAACCATCTTCAGAGATGATAAACTCCATGGTCATTGGTACAATGAAAACAAAACAGGTTGCAATAAGTTGTACAGTAACAATAGAGGAACCACTATTTACAAACACAGACACAGTTTCTTTTCAAGGCATTTGTTCATTGTTCCTCATGAAAGCTGGGGTCACCATTTTTTTCTTTGAAATGGGCTAATTCTGTGTTTCCCTCCAAAAAGTATATTTCAAATAGAGAACCTCTACATTGTCTTTATCTTACTAGAAAACCCTTTTGTTATAACTTGTAAGTAAGAACCTTGTGAGTCACTATTTGACACTTTGGGCTTAGAGCTGAGTGGACGTTCAAGAGGGTTTTCCCTTCTTCTCATTTTAGTCTGAATCTGTTCGAAAGCTACTCATGAGGGTCAGTACTTGTTATGTTTTTAAGCATTCGCAATAGATGGAAACACGTTTGATAGATTCTTTCATTATAAAAATAGGTACTCCAGCTTGAATAGGTCTGTAACCAATGAGAACATAACATTTTCTAAGACTGTAAGTGTTGGCAGTTTACATTCATGTCCGTGGGTGTTAAACTCAGCTGAGCTCTCTCAGTGTGTACAACTGTAGTGTTCTCGTCCCTCCTGAACCGAGTGCATGAAATACTGACATTTCTACAATGGTTATATTTTGTATTGTAGAAATTAGAAGTGTAATCCTTTGTAGTACTGGCCATGGGTTGTGCATTTACCATTTAACAATGTTTGTTCAAAGCACTCAGAGATAGAAGAGCCTTAAATACAAAAGTCCTTTGCAGCATACTTCTCGACCAAACCTCAACCTTGATAAAGAAAATATAAATGTGTTTCTCTGAAATTAGCCAGATGGAAACAGTGTTTCTGTTTATGAACGCGTGTTAGTGTCACTACATTCTGTGTTTGAGTGTACTCTTTACCATTCGAATTGGCCAAGCAGCCTACATTTCCGGCTCATGAGGTCATGGCAAAGTTGGCATGTAGAATATATCTGGTAATGAACGCACAGAATATGGATCCTGACATAATGTCCATTAATGAGATTTGCAATTTCATTTGGCAAAACAGAGAATGGCAGCAGCAAAAATGGCTCAGAATAGACAGACTTCACAAGTAAATTTGAAGTTTACACTGAGCATGGGAAATGTCCTTCCTTCACATTCTTATAATGTAGGTTACATAATGTGAGAAAAACATGTTTTAAAACTAAAATTGGATTTACAAAAATGATCCAAGCCTCGTGTTACCATCCAGAGGTGTTTTCAAAATGTTTCAGCTAAAGCACACTTTATCTGTGCATCTGGATGAATTGTGCCCCAAAACCAAAAAACGAGCAAAAGATATTTAAGAAAAACGTTAACATCAAGTTGAAACCGCCTGGGCAGTAACTCATCTCAGATATTCCTTTGTCAATTCTGATACAAAAAGTAAAAGAGCTTAAACATTCTGTATGTTCATCGTTTCACTGTGCTGTGTTTCATACCTAAAAAAGTGTGTTTAGAAACAAGTTTCATGCAAGTAGTACAAGGTTTGCCTTCAAACAAAAATTACACATTTGCTTGTTTGTCTGTACAAGAACAATACTTTTCCATATATCCATACAGTATATATAGTATATATTATTGTCTTCTTTTTCAGGGCAGGCACCGTATGCACTGGGTACAGAGGCATGCCACTCTTGCATTGCTTTTTGCATTCTACAGTTGGATGGCTGGCAGGCATCATGTCATCCAAACAGGATTTCCTTGGTGAGTGGATTTTCTTATTTTTTTTAACACTCATTACAGATGACCCCTACAGGGTACCTCTAATCCACACCATCCACACATGGAGCGCCCTGCGTGGATGACATCTGATGGGGGTGGGGTCTGGGAGCTTCAAATAGAATAATAAAAGCGCTGCAGCAAGGCTCTGTGGCACATGCAGAGATGTTGGGAAGGGGGATGGGAGGGCCAAAGGTCAGTTCAAGGTTCGGCTGGGAGGTGTGGGGTCTTGCCCAGGGTTGCAGACAGATCTATGAATTGGTTTAGGTAAGGTTTTGAAGGAAGGTCTAGGTGGGAAGGGTCAGGTGATGATTAAATATGAAGATCATTTTACAAAGGTTATTTTTATGGGGGTTGTTTTTTGCACATTTTTTGTCTTTTTACATATGGATAATGTCACAGCTGAGTATCAGAGTGAATACAATCTGAATCTATTGCTGGTAGAGAGGTGGAGGATGGTAATCAGGAGGGTATCTTAAGTAGAAATCAAAACGTATTTTGTAAAATACAACTGATTGGACAAGGGCTGATTTGAATCATAATTGTATTGTGCTCATTGTGTGCTGTAGGTTTAAGTATTGCTCATGTTGTACCCAGGCTGTTTTAAAAAGTGGAATTACAAATTCAAAATATGTTGATTGAGTATCAGCTAAATTTGCATAATGTTTTGTCAAATAGTAAACATTCCTAAGTAGGTAAACATTTGAATACGAAGTAGTTGTGTTTGCAGGAATAATGCTGGAAAGATGCTTATTAAATGGTGTTTACAAAATAACAAAAATGTCATTGACCACTTCTAAACACATGTACAGTCTACTCCAACATGAAGCCACTTGTGCACAACACGACCATCAGACACCCACTCCACTGGCACCAGGTCAGGATCAATCATCAGGAGGACTGCACCCGAGGAGAGGGTGCCTGAACGGTCTGTTAGAAGTTTGTTTCAGCTAAACAGCCTTTCACTTTACAAATATGGAGGGAGGGGTAAGACACAAATAAAAGAACAAAATGTATGAATATTAAAACAAGTCTTCCTTCAAAAATGTACGGGAATGAAGAAAACTGCAGCCAAAGTATTATTGATTGTTAGAGAATGTACTAGCGGAAATGTTAAAGTTATTTGTAATGAATAAAAATAAATATGTTTTGAAGAGAGGACGTTGGGCGCTTGTCTCCCTCTCTCTCCGTCAGCCCTCACTCCTCGCGGATTTGCAGGCGATATCGGCTGTAGCGGATCTGAAAGAAGAGCCTTTCCAGGGGCGAGCGGCTCATCCCAGGCAGCCTGTAATTTTCGCTCTGGCTGGTCTGACGGAAACCTAAGGACTCGTACAGCTTGTGGGCCGCCAGTTTCACGGCTGTAGTGCCCAGAATCACTGCGGCGTAGTTGTTCCGAACAGCGAACTCCAGCACCCTCCGTCCGAGAGCCTTGGCGATGCCCTTTCCCCGGTATTGAGAGTCCACAGACATGCGCCGCAGCTCTACCGTGTTGTCCTCCTCTTTGCCCTGCGCTGCTACAATGCCCACAATGTGCCCATCCAGCACTGCCACCCAGAAACAGGAGCCTGAGAGGGACAAAAATACAACACTCAGTTTGGACCAAACCTGTATTCATATTTAATTCATAGTCAATTCATAATTAATAATCAGACATAAATACTTCTCAGATTGTAAAGATACATGTTTTGAAAAAAAATAAAAATAATGCATTTTATCTTATTATTGACATTGATATTTAAACAGTACTTGTTTACGTTTATTTGTTGGAATACAGAAAGTTGTGGTCAGTGGGATGACTCAGAAGGGAATAGACTTAACTTTGACGTTTTGCCTAGTGTTAGACGCGGATGTAGTTTTGACACCATATTAGGCATAAACCAAATGAATACATTAATGTTAATGTTTATTGATTGACTTCCTGTTATGTCAAATCCTTTTCGGAAACTGCTAACGCTCTGAGCTTTTTCCATTTTACTGATTGCACATGTTCAAGAAATATGATCCTTTCAACCTCCTGCTTTCATTTGTAGCACCTGGTTATGTAGGGTCTGTGTAAAAATACATATTATATAAAAATGATAATCACCGGTGTAGGCTTGTAGAGTGACCTAAGTGATACGTGTCCTCTGTCTGACTATTATTAATGATAGTGTGGTTATCTAAAAATATGACTAGACCATTTTCTGTATGAATAATGAAAGTAAAATGCTATTATAAGACAACTTGATTTGCACAGCTCAGATCTTTTAAAAAAGGATGAAGCTGAAGTTCCCCTAGAGAGATATAGAGTTAATAGGTTGTTTCCTGTTGGTAAATCTCAGTCTGTAAACACGATGTATTAACACTTATGAAAGTATTACTGTGTTGACATTTCATTTTATCATGTTACGACCACAAACCTGAAGACTTTTACATCAGATTATTACCGAAAGACCACAACAGAGTAAAACACAGCCATGAAGTGAAGGCAAAATGAAGTGCTTCCTTGGACTTCATGATGTTGTTTGGTGACTAATGCACTTTAAACATAGCTCTGAGGCCCTCACTGAACAGCTGTTATTTTACTGGGAGTAGATTACACTATTGAAATCATGTATCATTTTGCTTTCACTTCACAGTTGTATGTTAATTTGTCATCTACACAAAATATAATATGTGTTTGTGGTTGTAACATGACCACAAACAAACTATCTATCTATGAATATTAAGAAAATGTACTGAAGTTCAAGCTGTGTTTACACTAATGCGCAAGTGTATGTGCTGTGAAAGGACACAAGTGATTGGACGCTCGCTTTTGACTGTGGCTCTCACTAAATGGACCATCAGAATGCGCTTGCAGGGCTGTTTTAACCCTCGAGGCGCCAGAGTTTTTTCAGAAAATTGTTTTGAAACAGACAAAGGGTTGAGCTCTGAAAGTTTACAGGAGATAGAGGAAAATTAAGTAAAATCAAGAAAACGACTTTTTACTCAAGTCATAAAGGCAATTCTACCGTCACTAATGTACACTCTACAATGACTTTGGTGGAACTAATACAAATATGATTTTTAACAATTACCTCTCAATATTGTCGCTTTGCAAAATAACTAAACTAAACTGAACTAAAAGAATATTTTTGCTTTTGGTTTTGGAAACTTGATGTTAAAATGGGAAGGGGAATCAAGGGGTGCACATGACCATATGTGGGATAAAATACTGAACGAAGTGAGAAAAGCGGAAACGGGTTCTGTGTCCTACAGATCATTTGTAACGATCCACACATGCTCAGAAATCTAATTGCATCTTTCCCCTGAAAGATATGATCAGATTTCTTAAGTACTTTACAAGGATGCAGTGTGTCTCTGTATCTGCAGTTATCAAAGGCCGATGGTAAAACCTTTAAACGGCCAAAGCCGACAGGAACAGTTTTGTGTCTTTATGATTATTTATAGTTTATTCACCTTTGTTTAACAAGGATAGTCCTGCTAAGGTTTCAGAATAACTTACTGGCCTCAAAAGAATAGAAAAAAGCTATACTGAACATTATCTACAACTAAAAGTGCCAATTTCTTGACTTACTTTTCTGCACATCGATAAATAGTAAATGCAGAAACAGCTTCTACATAAAATCCTTTAAAACCTGTCCTGGTACAGGTTCATGGTTCTTATCTCACATGTTTCTGAAGTGTCCTGTCCCTGTGTCACAGCTGTGTCTGGGGTCGTTCTACATGTGAAGCATAGATTAACCTGTCATGAAGATCCCACATCAGCACTTTTCCCCGTGTCATGGATTCTCGGGGCTAAGGGGAACTAAAGGACACTTAAAGGATATGCACATGAACTCGCAACGTCATGTGAATAATTCATTCTTTTACAGTGGAAGAAGCCCTCACGGACCACAATCAACTTGGCCTTTGAGCTGAACATATGGACCAGCTACCCTCTGTCACTTGGGTGGGCCATGACTCTTATTAGCTATAAGAAAGTAGTTATGTGTTCATCGAAAGTCAGGTTTACTGCAGGTTTACTACTAACTCCCTCAGCAGCACTGAAAGTATTTTTTTCCATGTAGCTTGAATGTACAGGGCCCAGTTATGGACATGCCACTGTTCTCATAGCTGCTATTCATTCTGTTTTGGAGGTTTGTTGATCTACTGCAGAAACTTTAACTATAGCTTTTTTCAACTGGGAGTAGAAAGGCTTGAATCAACGACAGGCTTTGAAGAGGCTGTGATAGGTCAGTGAGTGAAATATGAAATAATGGCGAAGCTGACACAATTCAAGAGTTCCCAATAAGGCCCATTGTCATCTATTGATTTGAGGAGAATGTGAAATGAAGGCTGCGGTTTGCAAGACGACAATGCATGATTAATGATTGGTTTAACTTCCATATAACACTGCAGCTCCATGTGACCTCCTGCTTCACATTGTATACGGTTTTTAACATGTTTTAACGCTTTCAGTAGTGGTTAGAGTTTGTTCGGGACAAATCATTGAAAAGCACCTTATTTCTAATGATTTATAAATTAAGCTTTTTTGCATTTTAACATCTCAGCTTATTTTTTGTGTGCAGATTGGCAGCTGCTACATCTGCAGGAACCCAGTTTCTTCGGTTGAGAGTCAAAATCATCAGAAAGTGCTCTACACAGGTGGGAGGCAATGTTAGTGACTTTGTGATGATGAACTTTTACATAAGTGGTTTGATTTCTTGGTGGGAAGGAATGCCTTGTAAATATTTGCAATAGTTGTACACTAATCAAGTGACATTTTGTGACAAAAAATAAAAGAAACTTTTAAACTAATGCTGAGTCTAAAATCCAATTAAAATCTCAACACCTGTCCCAAAATTCAACGAGAATGAACTCATAAGGAAAGCAATTATCTGACAGATGTAAGATGTAGAGGATGTTTAGAGGATGTCCCGCAGTGGGGGTCAGCTGATGTGTGGCTTCACCAATAACAGGTTTCAAGGAAATCTGTTATTGGTGAATTGACAATTCTGTAAAGTCCTCGGAGACGACAGCTGTTGTGACATAGGGTTGTACAAAAACAAATTGTATTGATGCAGCGATGGTCGTGGTTAGATGATGCTCAGACTGACCCTGCCTCAAAACTGAAATGTCAGAAGCAAAAATCTATAGATTTTCACAACAATTAAATGTTTCTTGGTTTGTGGCAACTTTTCAATGTTTTTATAATATTTATATTTTTTTGTTAATGTTGTTGTTGTTATCATTGTCAACCCTATTGTTTATCTTCTGTTGATATTAAAGTACAGAAGTCAGGACCCTATGGCTCAGGAGCAAGATCAGGAGACTAATCTTAGTAGGCATTGTAAGTTAAAAAAAAGTTATGTATTTGATTTCTTCAGTCTGCAAACTGTATCGAAAAAAAGAATATATTCTTAAACTAATATTTCTCTCTAGATGTGTTGACCTCGTTTGAAAAATTACACGTTTTCACAGCTAAAATATGTGTAAGGCTTCCAAATACATACATTTTAAAGTATTGACTCTTTTGTTTCTCTCAGCTAAACAGGTTACAGACCTCTGTTCTAGTTGGTGATAACTATTATTATAAAATATCAACACATGTCAAAACACAAAATCACAGTGATGCACCAATTTAAAATATTGCATTCTTACAGTCAATTTTAAGCTTATTTATGATCCGTTAGGGCTCCCCAAAGTGTCCATTTCCATCACATCAATTATGTCTCGGAGCAGATTACTCTCATTGTCCTGAAGATGTGCCTGACCCATCTCTGAACCGTTGGTCAATAATAGAGCTAGTATAATTGCAGCTGCGTGTGCCATGGGTCATCAAAGCAAAGTGTCATGGAGGACCTCACAAAGCCGGGCCGTAACTAACACCTGTGTTTTATATAAAGCGCATGAGTTTGGTTGGTTGTGGATAATGCGCAGAGGAATGTGTGAAGTGTCATATGCTTGCAGTTAGTTCCTGCGGCTGGTGAAACTGAACACGGATAGATTTTTCCTATCAGAGAAGGAAATGAGCTCTGTTTTCTCCTTTTCGATCAATAGGCCTGAGATGCTCCCCCTCCTCTCTAGCCTCTCCCCGTCTCCTTGGTAGGAAAGAGGAACCGTTTGTGGGGGAAGGAGACGAGAGCTGCAGGGAGGAGGGGTGCCGCGAGAAAACTGCTGCTTCTGTGCTGCGGCCCAAGACTAGATGTGGGCAATAAGTGTAAAGTGATATTTCAGCTTGTATTTATAACCCTATTGTAAGCCACATACATCCTAAACCACATATATGCTTTAGTACCATTATAATCTTCAATTCTCTATAGCTCTGTCAAACTGCAAATTTACCTATGGGTACAAATACAGAAACCTGAACCTGTCCTGAAACTAAGGAAATTGAATAGCATTGTTTATTTTTAGTAAATATTTGTTTTTGTTTGGCTACATTAATACATCCATATTAGCTACAGGATTATACATTAAGATATCTAAAAGTGAGAAGAATTTATGGCCACCTTGTTTGTTTTAAAGTTTCTCAAGCAGGTTATCCAATCAGAAAGCAGAATGATTTTCTCAGAGCCCCTAAACAAAAGTCTCACCTGCAGGTTTCATGTAGTACGCCTCGATGTCGGCCATGTCCGTGTGCAGGGCATAGTCCAGATAGTTGTGGATAACTTTGCTGCTGTAGTAGTATCGTGCTCCCATTAGAATGAAGGGTGTACAGCAGGTCAGCGTAACGGATTTGGTCACAACAAAGCACATTACTATGGAGAAATGTAAGAAAAATAAACGAAACCTGTCAGAAAAAAGAACCAGATGTTTGATTTTTGGTGGATTTGAACCTGTGCACAGACATGTATAAAACACAACGTAATAAAAGCATAAAGAGTAGAGGAAAGTAATTAGAAATGGCAATAGTGAAAAGAGTCATTAGTTGAACCTGGCATTGGTGATTATACAGACACTCTACTAAACATCTGTATGGTTATCTAACAGGTGAAGCAGAGTTTAAGGCCATCTTTAAAACCGTCTCTATGGAAACCTTATAATCATCATGTTATGGCAAATCCATATATGTAACAAAACACATCATTTTAACATTTCACATGCAAATTGCTTAGAAAAGGCAACTTTGGAGAGAAGATACACTGCAGGGAGCGCCCCCATACACTGTGCACGCCCACTATGTTTTGAATGTGCATGAGCGTGAACATTTGAACGTGCGCGCACCCCGCGGGCCAATCCTCAAAGCCATTGCACCATTCATTCACGGCACCGGCGCATCACCACATCCTCTGGAGCCGGTTTACCACATGCACAACGCGCACAGCCATGCCTTTTGTGCACGATGGTGGTACATGCCGTATATGCCGGTACACAGAGACAGGCACCGCAGGCTATAGGTTTTTGCTTGTCACGCAGTGAATGCAACTTAAGCAAGCAACAGAATTTACATACAATGTGCAGTTTAAGTCTACTCAAAAGAATATTTCAAGAAACACATTGTGTAGTCGCACTTACCTGTCAGCATAGCGTATAGAAACTGTGTTTTGGGCTGCTGCTGAATCCCCCTGAATGCACTGTTGGGTATCCTCTCCATGATTCCTTCATAAAAGATGCGGCGCACCTCCTCCCGGTCCTCGCGCTCGAACTCACGGATAAAAACCGCGTCTTTCCTCACGATCTTCGCCTCCGCGGGGCTCAGAGCCGCGGAAGGGGAAGAAGAGGGGGTGCTCCACATAATAGATTCTTTTTTGGTCCCTGGTATAGCATCATGTTCGTCTGCAACAATTTTAGTTTCGCAAACCATTTTAGGAGAAAAATGCATGCAACTGGCCGCGAAAAGCTATTAAGAAAATATGGGAGAATGGGTGGAAATGGATGAGGTTGTTGCGTTGAAAACTAGATGAAGGGGAAGAGACGAAAGGGGAATGTTTCTGCTGCAACCCTGAGCGTATCTGACGACCAAGACTAGACTGTGCCTCTGGAGCGCTATTTATGCGTGCGCACAGGGCGGGAGGATTCAGGTTCAGGGGCCAGGGTATCCACGGGCGGTGTAGATTGGTGGAGCAGTGAAATGCTTGTGGATGGACGAGGGGTGTAGGGACACCGCACAGAGGAGGCCGGTGTGAACCGGTAAAACCTGCGATTGTTTTAGAGAAAATCTCTATTAGAACAATAGGCTGTATGCATACAAGATCCACATGTGTTACTGCAGCTTTACTGAAACCTACAGCCTGTGCTTTGGTGTCTTATTTTCTTCGTCGTTTAAATTAGATTGTCAATGTATTGTTATTGTAACAAGTGTATATGTTTTACATTACTGCTGAAGAGACAAATTGCAAACTGAATCCCGTGTGCAGAGGCTGCCTGCAGCCGGTCTGACTGACAGTTTTGCTGCAGTGCAGTGATTACATTGCCTGGCTTCTTGCTTCTTGCTTCTTGCTTCTTGCTTCTGTCAGCCTGCTCCGGTCTCGACGCAGACTCAGACAAAACTGTCCTCAAACCACGCGTGCGCCTGAAGGCACCGTTTTTCTGGGCTATACCTTTACGCACAGGGGATGTAGAGTGTGACGGCCGAGATGCTGCTCCTTTGTTTCTCCCGGACACTCCCTCTGCTCTCATCACGATGCTCAGATCAGGAACCAGACACATGGGCCAAGGGTTTTGTCTGTTTGAGATCTTAAGGCTTTTCCTTTTCATCCGGTATTGAACAGGCTATTTCCAAACAGACTCGTTCCTATTTTTCTGTAATCTGATTGTATCTTGTCTTGTATAAATATAGATATATGTGATTTTTCCTCTTTACACTCAAGCACTTTTTTATTATGTAGCATGTCCCTTTTAACATATATGCTGATATGATTAACTAATAATCAGCAGTTTTTTGTTTTCTTTATTTTTCAGATCTGATTAACAAATAATCAGCAGTTGATTGGTTTACATCTACCCCCAAACGCTTCCCTCTGTAGGGCTTATTCCCTCCCCCTTTAGAGGAACTAGTGAGAAAAGAGCAAAAGACATTCATCATCGACTGTCACACTCCTGCACTGCTTCTGTCTTGTTGAGACGCTTCTGTTTTTCAATGATGTAAGAGAAAATGTGGATCAAAAGAAATCACACAAATGTGAAACCACTTTTAGATCTTAAAATAGACTGACTTCAAATGAAGGTGAACAATCAATAGTGTTTCCTCTGTGGGGAGCTCCAAAATAAATATGTTGAAGCATATGCTACACATTTATTAAACTGCAGTTTTCTCGGAGGACTTAACAAAGTTGCTGATTCGTCAACACAGATCAGAGAATCAGACACAGGCAGTTTAAAAACATTGGTCCATAGAGAGCTGATGACCCATGTCCACAAATGTCCTTAAATGATCATCACTGTCCTTAGACAAGATAAACCCAGTTGGGATAAAGTGAGAAACTTTGGGGAGGCCCAGATTGAGAGAGGTTCAGGCTGAGATCCAGGACTCAGGAAATATGGACCAAAGATACAGATTTCCTTAAATATATTGTCACGACTGTCATCTGTGCATATGTTAATCCACTTAATCCCACATCAAACCAAAAGTGCATCAGTGACTGCATTATTCAACTGTCTGTGCCACGATTTGACAAAGACGCTTATATTCCAAGTTAGAGGCCACTGCTCTGCAATTTCATGTGAGCGATTCCTGGCGTTGCCACGGTAACGGTTGTCTGTGCCGTCGGCTGATGCTGTGTGCTTCCTCACCTTTTTTAAGAAGTCCAACTTTTGCTCCACAAGTGCACTCCGCCCTAGAGTTACATTTATTATTTATTTATGTTTTTATGTGGTATTAACATCATTGTGTACATCATGATATGCTTTTATAGTTAGATTAAGATGAAGAGATCCTTTAATCGTCGCACAGTAGGGAAATGTCAGTGTTGCATCACAAGTGACAGAACAGTAGGAATGAGAAGCACAAGATAAGTGAATATTAACTTATACTTCAAAATATAAAGTATAAAAAAGTTTAAACATGATATATAAACCTGTATAGTCTAGTCTAGGGCAAAAAAATATGAACTTGCATGAATAATCAATACATACATAAATCTAATACACTAGTAAGATGAATTTATTAAGAACATCAGTCCATATATTTGCCATTTGCAGATAAATCAATCGTCATGAAAACATCCTCCACACCAGGCAACATGTAAAAAAAGTCAAATAACACCACAAACTAGGCAAGGCACTTTTATTTGTACAGCACAGTTCACACACAAGGAAACTCAAAGTATGTATCAAAACAAGATAGAAAGGATCATACAATGCATTCTAATGATAAATAATCACAGCACATGAAAAAGTGTGAAGATACAATTATTCAGTTGTATGCACGGCTAAACAGAACTGAAGGAGCTTATTTTAAAAACACACACAAATAATAACTATAACATCCATTTAACTATAGTTCTTATTGCTAGAATGGTGGTTCTTTCCCCAGTTTTCAAAGACAGTAGTATAAAAGAGAGATTCCAGCCCTCACTCTACCAATCAGCACACGGTAAAATATCAAATGTTTCTTTCTAATATGAAGAAAGTATGTTGTGGTCTAAGATAAGATAAGAGATCCTTTATTCGTCCCACGGTGGGGAAATTTTGATGTTGCAGTGCACAGACAGGGCAGGAAGAGACACACAGGGAGCACACAAAATATACAAAATAAGTAGTAGCTATGTTTCTTAACTATCTGTAAATGCTTCGATACCAGCCTTTCAAAATAAAATATATGTAGTAATGCACAAAAAAATAGTTTTTTTACTGAATCAAGACTCTTTCTGTTGTGACAAACAAACTGTATTCATGAAACAGCTTTAAGACAGAGCAGAGTCATTCAGAAGCAGGAAAACAGGGACAGTTGGAGGACAGACCGTACAGGCCAGAATCGAGCAAACCCCGGACCATGTGAGAGGTCCCAATAGACCCACCAAAGTGCAAGTTGGGTCTGGCTTACGCAGCAAAACGTCTGAGGTGTCAAATCTGTGCTTTTTCTGTGAATAAATACGAAAGGGGTTTGAAGGTTGTCTCCAAGGAAATAACACAGAGGATCCATAATGTTTAGACCAGTGGTTTTCAAGCATTTCACACCAGCATATGATTTAAAATGGGAAATGACTGTCTTGGTCTTTTGAGAATATAAAAATTAAGTATCTGAAATGTTCAAACCCAACTTTTATTTCAGGCTTTGAACAAGGCCTGAGTCTGGGAGATAACAGGGATTTCAGACCACTGGAAGATGCACTTTGTGTCTTGCACTTTTTTACGATTGGTGAAGTGTTTAGTGGCCTCTGGTGGCAGAGTTGCAGATTATAAATGTATCCATTCCTCACAGAGAGTTGCTGATGAGATGCTGAGTTGCTTCATGCATTTACACTGGACCATGTAGAGTGCAGACCTGATTTATTCTTAATCCGTGTGAAATTAAACTTTTAATGTGTAAAGCAATAAACCAAATACAAAAAAATACCTCTCAACATTGTGCATTTAGCCGATTGTGCTAATGTGGGTGAAAATTGAACAAATGCACATGAGAAAAGAATATTATGTCTATTTTTTTTTTGGGAAACACACAAGACTTTTTCATACTTTTGACCTAAGATAATAATCCTAAAGAGGTATAACATTAGCTATGACTGAGGGTTTAGACTGGTAAAAGGCCCTAACATGTCCTTTTTTACAATAAGTCCTCTCATTTTAAACCAAAAAAGGAAATTTTAGCTACAACAATAACATATATTTCCAGTTTCCATTGTACCTGTTCAATATCTTATGCTCCCAAGTCATTGCTCCCCACATGTTCCCCTTTTGCATAATATGTCAGTATGTTTTATTTCAGATTCAGACCTAATATTAAGTCAGCAGTTGAAGCTCCAGGGAAATTATATTGCGTTTACAGTGACAAAGCGAGGTGACAGCGACCTTGGGAAACATATTGGTCCAGTTGAATGAAAGATAAATCCTGTTGGCTGCAAATAACGTGGATTTTTTTTGTTGATTCAGCTTGTCCCTGCGTGTAATCGAAGCCTCCAATAGTAATCAGATCCGCTGCAGCCCACGGTCCTCACATTCGCCGCTGTTGTAAATTGAGATTTCCGCCCAAACAAGCTGCAAACTAAAACAGCGAGTGTTGCCAGAGCCCTGACACTTTGTTGGATGAATGTAGTTATCCCAGTGTTATCCTCTCCCAGTGTTTGTGAGTGTCTGCATTTCCAGCCTCAGTGCGGTGGTGGTGGTGGTGCAGTGCGACGGCAGAGCTGGCGCCGTGCCTTTGCCTGCAACGCCCCCTGCTGGCCGCGCATGCACCAGCACCAGCAGTGTCATAAAAACGGATGTTAATAAATAATGTAGTAAAGTGTGTGGGAGGGAATGAGGTCAGCGAAATAACAAGACCTGCTACAGTTGCATTTGCGAATCCTGCGTTATCACCGTGG
>JAPMNZ010947441.1:0-12904 GCA_029875035.1 Pomatoschistus microps | reverse complement strand
CGTTTATAGAAATTGCTGAATTTAAGTCATATCATAGATATATGTAACAGGTCTACTTATTTTACTCAACATAGTTAATGAACTTCTTGACAGATTAAACTGAAAACTGCACTAGATCAACCACTTTTTAGCATGAAAATTAATATTCTGAATGTTAACCTTCTACAATGTTTCCCTCTTAAAGTTCAGCCATGCTTTAATTTTTGGTTTTAACATTTATTCTGCCTTTCTTGACTTGCTTTTTGAACTTGTTACCCAAGCGCTTCTTCACAAGAGGATTGGTTTATGGTTTTAGATATTATTATGTTACTTATGTTGTTTTTAATGGTTTCAAACCATGGTTTGTCTCTAATCAAATGAAGCCACAGTGCCATCTAGTGTTGTTTTTCTCGCTGGATTAATGGTAATGCAATATTAACAATTATTTTAATTTTATCTTTTGTAGACACAATTGCTCAACAAGCATTTGAGTTCTCTGATGGCAGGACTTACAGCTAAGGTCTTCAGGACATACAACGCTTCCATTACGCTGCAGCAGCAGCTGAAGGAGCTCACAAACAGTAAGTCATTCTCTTATATCAATGTGTCTGGTTTTTTGACAGTTTATATTTTTAGTGTGATTTAAGATAGCCCAGTGTCACACATCAATCAGTTTCCTAGGCACTGGCAGCAGAAGCCATCTTTGCCTGACTCTTATCTGGGTCCTGTAGGTTTTTCATTTTGAGAACTGTCACATCTTTATCTGACATTGAGATGTTTTATTTCAGTTCTTGACATCATAACTTAAAACACAGAATAAAGGGAAGATGTGTTGTTAATATTTGATACATTGTGTATTCCTTATTTTAGTACTAATGAGAAATAATTGGTGACTTTTCAAAGAGGGGGACAATGTGGCAGAGATGATACTGTCGTACAACCGAGCAAATAGAGCTGTTGCTATTCTGTGCAACCACCAGCGGGCGCCGCCAAAGACCTTTGAGCAATCGATGGCAAATCTGCAAGCAAAGGTAACAGTGTAAGATGGTTCTAGTTTACTTACCTCTATTGGAATTAAAATAAACTTGTATTTTAGATTGATGGAAGAAAAGAACAACTTGCTCTTGCCAAGTCTGAATTCAAACAAGCCAAGAAGGAGGCAAAGTCGAAGGGCAATTCTGACCCTAAATTGCAGACGTAAGTGATTTGTTTGATTTACGGTAGTTTTATTGTGTCAATGTAGGAGAAAACTGTCTTGTGGGTATTAATTATGAGCTTAAGAGGTTCAGGAATCATTTGCATCATAACCAAACACTCCAACCATGGACAATGAAAAACAACAGCCAACATCTTGGAGGACTTCACAAAATTGTCGGCAACAACAGAGAATCACAATAAGGAAACACAGGAAATGCAATAATAAAATGCCGCCATTGGTCCATAGGGTAGCAAGTTGACCCAAGTTCATAAATGTCATCACTGTCTGAGGAGTTGTGAGTTGGCAATAAATTGGTTTGGTATGTTCCCACATGTTGGAAGTGGCTCAGGAGACTATGTCGCGTTGGGAACGGTCAGGATGATTTCAACATACAAAGTCGGTCACACTGAATGGTTTGTGCCAACGGCTTGTGTGATGTGTACCAACATGCAGTGTGTGGAAGGTTGGTAAGCTGTAGCAGAGGCGCGGCTTTGAGAGTGGGTGCTCCACCTTAGCTGCTGCCCCTGTTTGGTGCAGTGACTGAAAGTTGAGTCACTTTGCTTCAAGCACATTACTGGGTTCTAATTGTGAAAAACACAAGGGAAAAACTTAATTTATTACACATCAGCAACAAATGTTGTCTTTCAGGCAGGTGGAGAGGAAGAAGGCAGCAGTAAAGCGCTGTGAGGATCAGCTGCTGAGGATGGAGCTCCAGGCAACTGACAAAGAAGAGAATAAACAAATCGCTCTGGGCACCTCAAAGCTCAACTACCTTGATCCACGAATCTCGGTGGCTTGGTACGTAAAAAACTAGAGATTATTTTCCATAGGTTCAAATCTGGAAGGTTTGGTGCAGCTCTACATTATCAAGTGCGCCGTTTGACCACTCAAAGCGAGTTACGCAAGGTCCTGGACATAGGTCAGGCTGGTGGTTACCACTCATACAGTCATTGGAGGACAATCAAATGGCTTATGCAAATGAGTGTGCTAAATTTGTGTTTGTTGAAGTGATGTTTAAGTTTCACTTCAGTTTGACATGTAGGGAAAGTGCTGTATGCACACTGCAGAGCATAGAATGTGCATTTTAGTGTTAGGATGTAACGCGTTTAGTCAAGTGGATTGACATTTGTGTCAGAACAAACACTGAATATGAACAAAACTGGAGGAAGCGATTGGCTTCACTGGACTCTGCAGACGCAGATTTGTGATTTGGTTAGATTTATTTAGTCTTGACAACTAGTCTAATAATGACATGTCTGGTCTAATGCAGCCTGGCCTTAGCCATCCATAAACTATAATTTCCCTACATGTACGAAAGGAAATTTGTATAATGGTTTGGTAAGATCTCTTTTGCGATCTTTCTTTTGCAGGTGTAAAAGGTATGAGGTGCCATTGGAGAAAATCTACAATAAAAGCCAAAGGGACAAATTTGCCTGGGCCATCGATATGACGGAGGAAGATTTTGAGTTCTAGACCCTGACCTTTTAAGGTTTGAGAGAATGCAACAGAAGAACCAAACCCTGTGAACTCAACATCACTTAGTGTGGATTTCATCAAGTTGGCACGTTTTTGTTTTTTTATCTTTTAAATTAGTTTGTAGCTTTTTTAGGCACTTCATTCAGTTTTACATTTCTTATTTTTATTTTTAAATAAAAGTTCCTGTGCTGCAAACGTTTTTATGTGGTGAGTTAATTTTATAATGAGGACTGAACCCTGTTAAGACAAATCGATTCATGGCTACATATTACTGTAGCTCACCCAGAGTTTCAACCCATTTCATTCTGTTTAAGAATTTGGAAGATGTAAGGTAAAGCATGAGCACTGCGACGCTCTAAGTAATAAAACTACAAAAATCACTTTAGTGCAGATTTGTTGGACATTAGAATTTATTTAAGAATTAAAGGTGCATGCAGTTGACTGCTCTATTAAACAAATACAGGTGGAGGGTTTTTAAATTGTAATTTATGGCTTATTCTGGGGTGTCCAAATCTGGATCTCTGCCTCCTGGCTGAACATTTCACTAAAGTACGTCATTTGTGCATACTATTTCAAATGGTGATATGTCAACACTAACTTGAGTTTGACAAAAAAAAAATTACATCACAAATATAAGGAATAATTTCTTTCAAGGTTACTGTTACGGCCCCACGTAAAATCTTGTACAGTCTTATTTCCTTGTACCATTCTCTAATCAGTTTGAATACACTGCCACGCCACATTGTGGTTGTGTCTACAAATGTTTTAGTGTAATGTGTAAATAACATCTTTAGACACCCCAAAATTACAGAATGCTCTGCTTTAATTGCTTAATTTAATTGAATGATTTAATTGCTCTTATGTTAAAAAGGCGGCCATAACATCATTGTTGCATGCCAAGAGTTACGCATTTTCAAGGAACAATAAATTAAATCTTTTACAGCAAGACTTTGGTGCAATAAACATTTAATTTTGAGGGTGAAGTGTAATGAGGGCCTTTCTAGAGTATATGTGGAATGGCGGAACCCAATCCTTTCGTAGATAAATGTCAGGTTTTTCAAAGTAATGGGTGTAGAGTACTCTTGGTTAACACAGCATTACAATTACAAATAAACTTGTCACAATACAAAGGATACGGTTCAAAAGGTCATTCTGTACAGTTACAGGAGCACTAATTTCAGCCAAAATAAATGCCACTGTAAATATTTCTACCTCATCCAATTTTGCCACTTCAAAAATGTTCGCATGAGAATAATGCGTTTACAACATTAGAATAAAGAAACCATGCATAAGAGAAAATAACCAAATATTAACTTTTTAATATGTGAAACAGATCTACAAATACCATTAGATGTTTTGGAATGTGCAAGACAGTTATGTTATGGAATTGTCTAGATATGCTTAAGTATGGTTCAGTATTGTGATTAACTCTTATTTGTGGAAAAGGACATGTTTACCTGTGGAAAACTACCTGCCGTTGGTGAACCAGCACTAAGTACAGAAGGGCATCATCACAATCTACAACTATTCATCTTCCAAGTCATTACTTAACAATATTCAATATATAAAAGCATTTCACACAAAACACATCAAATCAATAGAACTCTTGTCACTGAAGGAAAGACTGCCGCTTCCCGTCATAATACTTCATACTCCTCATCAAGCAACCTGTAAAGAAAATGACAAGAACATTCTGAATTACTATAGCAAAAGTCACAAAATACAACTTTTAATTTGGAAAGTCTACGAAAAAAGAAAATGAAGAGGAGGCATGAATCAGCTTTAACTGTAAGTGAATTAATTTTACCTTCATGATGAGCCTTGACCCTCTTTAGGTTTTTCTGGTGTTCCCTCAGCCTCTTCAACACCTGCTTGCGTCATCAGATCAGCAATGTTTTTCTCCAAGTCATCAATACGGGTGCTCATCTCATCAAGTGGGACAGTTAAGGCACATAAATGCAACACTATAAAGATTGAATATTTATATATTCAATTCAATTTATTCTTGTATAGCCCTAAATCACAACAATAGTTATCTCAGAGGACTTTACACAACCAAAGGATTTCCCAACACAGATCAGAGAATCAAACAGATCAAACACAATTAATAAAACATAACACATTATGGCCAATGCCAATAATATACAAGGATATTCCTTCCAATGATCTGGTCTGACATGGTCTGGAACTTGTCTTGCATCTGTTGTAGCAGAGTCTGAACCTAAAAGACAAAATTACACTGTAAGAATTCAGCATATTAGGTTTTCTGGTTGCCAGAGTGCACTCAGGCAATGGAAATACAACAATTGTTATTCGTTTAACGCTATACCGTTACATCGTAAAGACAATCTTGTTCGAAAAAGACAATTTTCTTGTTAAGACAACTACAGTAGTAGTAGTAGTAGTAGTGTGTTTATTTCGAATTAATTGCGCAATACAAAAAAAAGAAGAAACATATGAACATATCTTTCGAAAAAATTTTTCAAGCTGTGCGGATACGCCAATGACATTAGCGTTACATAAGACTACGGGGAGTATGGGCGACTCCATGGTAACCAGTAATAAACATCAACCTACACAAAGTATCGATCATTAGACTATGTCATGAGCACTCTTCTAATAACTAACGCTAAAGTTTATCAAAAAATATTGTATGTAGCAACTTCAAGTACTGGTATCATACAGAATCATGACCATGGTTTGACAATCCAAATTTACAAGAACTGCTTGCTTACCTCTAGCGTGTTAGCTGCATTCTTTGCTAACGCTATACTTGGCCACCATAACCCATTCACGTTTCTATTAACCTACGCCAATAAGTGTCGTCCTTTGCACTCCGTTAATTGACATGGATATATTGACTACCGCATGGAACTGTAGGGAAAGTCAAACTCGAATATTGGGATTAGCGTACACCATACATGCTAGCCAGCATTTTGCCCTAGAGATAGCAAAATGTTAAAATTGCTAGCATTAGCCGTAACCAAGAATCGACTTACCACATTGGTAAGATCCTGCACAGATTTGGGATCTGTCTCAGCCATAATTTATAACGACAATTCGGATGATCAATGTTATATGGATGAGAGTATATGAATATTTTGCCAACGAGCGTGTAAACAAATTGTAGCAGCAGATCCTGGAACCTCCCTCTACAGTCAGCTGCTACTCGACGCAGTGCTCTCGCGAGATGTGAGTGAGAAGCAAAGCAGTGTGGATTGTTGAGTTTTCAGCTACTATGAGCAGGCTGGTCATTGCTGTTTAACGCCACTGTTTATTCACTGCTGAAATATACCTTGTTGGATTGGCTGCAAATGCTCATTTTGTCGTCGCTGTGCGGTACAAACTGCACAAACACGGACGACATAAGAGCAGAAAGTGTGTTATGTTCCCGATTGTGAAGTGAGCGCCTGTGTGCGCGAGAGCCGCGAGCTTGACGCGCTTGTCTTGAGTTTGCCAAACATGTGAACATGTTGGGCTCTGAAATTTGATGTCCCGGAAGAGTAACAAGACGAGACCAAGATATCTCTATTCAAAAGTTCCGAGAAAAGGTAAGCTTAAAAGGCAAACCTAAATATAACCTGTCATTTTTTTATTCTGAATGGCTGTCGGTGAAAAGTTGATCATCTGAGTTGAATAATATCTGATGCTTATCTTAAGTTTGGCAAACAGGTTTGTTTAACCACAGGCCTATGTGTTCAACAAACCACAGTGATTAAACCAACAGGGTAGGCATATAACCTTTCGT
The DNA here is from genome assembly GCA_029875035.1 of Pomatoschistus microps. NCBI lineage: Eukaryota > Metazoa > Chordata > Actinopteri > Gobiiformes > Gobiidae > Pomatoschistus > Pomatoschistus microps. The sequence goes on along the minus strand of JAPMNZ010947441.1, from coordinate 6,503 downwards.
GATGTAATTTTAGCTTCTTACACCACATTGTAAGTTCTGGTTCGCAGCCCAACCCAGTAAAGCTATGTCACAGCTACATAGTGTAGACATGCAACTAAGCCAACTATAATAAACTCATGTATGTCCCAAGAAAATCTCCATGTAGTCCCTCTCGTAATCTCTTGAGTTATTGCAGCTGTAGGTAACTGACTTGTCAGCTGACTTTTAATATGTTAAACCATATTATGCTTATTCATGTTTTTCTAGTATGTGAGCTTTATTATGGCAATTTGTGTATATATTGTAATAACAATATAATAGTGTGCTTTTTAAGTATTGCTTACACTGGTTTGCGTTGTTTAATATAAGCTACACTATTTTGGTCCTTGTGGTTACCTTCGTACCTTACAAAATTGTGTATACTTACTGCATTGCCACTGTTTCTAGTTGTTTTGTATTTGTTTGAATGTTTGCTTACACTGTATGCTACTACTCAAGATAACTAATATCTGTTGAGATCGGACAGGTTCCCTTTATTTTGAGTTTTCATGAAGTTTGATCTTGAACTGTTTCCTCACAGCCACGAGTGATGGATGCTGGGTTGGGCTTGCAGGAGGAGGACTTGGAGGCCTCCTGGACACTTTGGTCTTGGTTGGCATCCTGTGTCATGGTGTTTGGAGGAGCTCTGCCTTATGTGCCCCAATATCAAGACATCCAGAAATCGAGCAACACTGAGGGCTTTTCCACCAGAGTGTGTCTCGTGCTCCTCATAGCCAACATCCTGCGTGTTTTCTTCTGGTGAGGGACCGATTCCCATGAATGAATATGCTGTGCTTTCTTGGTACTTAAATTGTTTTCTTTTTTTCATTTGTGTCTGTGAGGATTGGAAAGCAATTTGAGTCGACCCTTCTGCTTCAAAGCCTTGTGATGATCCTGACCATGTTCATCATGCTCCATCTCTGCTGCACCGTCCAAAACGCCAACCGAGTGAGCACAAAGCAGCACAGGCTTTCAGGTATTACTATTGTGCCTTTCCAGAAATGTCATGCCTATGTATGGTTTCATGTTTCTTGCAACATATTGAGGACATGTTTACCCATTCAAAACATTCACACATTTTAATTGCCTTTCACTTTTGCAGTTGTCCTAATTTTTCATCCTCCTGGTCCATGAGTACCTGCTTGGTATCTGTCAATTCTAAAGTATTACCAAAAGAGGGAGCCATTGTGAAGGATGAATCTATTGGCTCACTTAAACAGACTGTTTACTGTGAGATAAATGTATGTCCTGAATATGAGGAACTATATTTACTAAAATATCCAGTTCATTAGAAGTTGGTGCTTATTCATGGTTTTAATTGAAACTCCATGTTCCAATCGTTTGTTTATAGTTTTCATTTCATTCATTGACATTTCTGCACATAAGTTAATATTAAGCTTCATTCAAGTCCTGTGTAATGCTCCAGCAAGCACATTTACCATTTACAGGAAAAGCAGTGTTAAATACTGATTATCTAAATAACATATTGATTGAGAATGTAAACAATTGAGATGTTGTCACTTCTACTCTTTAGCCCTAGTCCTTAAAGTCGATTAAATGAAGGCCCTTGCGAGGCATTATGCACTTTGCTATAGCTAATGTATACAGTTCATTATGTCTCTATTTGTTGAAGGTTCATTATAAGAACTTTCTACCCTTTAAGTTCAGACGTAAGGTCCAGTTTCACTCTGTGATATCATATGTGCTGGAGTTGTTGGGGGTCGAGATTAAAATAGATGAACACAAACTTCAGTCCAAATGCCACAAACACTTTCTTCCCTGCCCTGAGTCATCCCAGCAGAACAGGGGATTTCTATGTTAAGTCATTGCCTTTTCCCAAGACACATGTTGGCATGAACTCTGAATATTGAACAGCTCTCTTTTCACAGCAAGAATCCTATTTGATTTCCAAACCCTTTGGTTCCACCATTGACCGCTCTTCTCACACTCTTTCATCTGGTGATTTTGCTTCTGTTTCATCTATTTTTTCCCCATCTTGACCTAGTTCTTTTTTGTGCTTTAATAGAGAGTGTCAAGTCAATCTGTGTTATACAAGGGTCAACATTATACCTTCTTACTAACCACTACTCTTATCATACATCATACATTACATCATCTTTACAAATTGTTGTTGGTGTGGTAAAGCTTTTAAGTGATGTAGAAACATAACATTCTGGGATATCAGGAGCTGTTATGGTCCTTGTTAGAATCATCTTTGGAATTCTGTTTGTCCATCATGTCTCTAGAGATTGCACTGGTTTTATTTATTCATTTATTTATTTTATTTAATCTTTAATTCAGACACACAAAGGGTCCATATAAAACAAAAGAGACAAAAACAAAAAAAAACACACAAACATTTAGTATTTACAAAATACTATAAAGACAATTTCTCCAATGCCTCCAGAGATCCAGCGTTTTGTACGTTTCCAGTGCAATAAATACGTTTATGTCGGAAAAAACATTATCCAATCCAATCCAATCCACTTTATTTATATAGCACATTTAAACAACAGTTACGTTTCCAAAGTGCTGCACAAACAAGTATAAAAATTNAAAACTTATCCTTAGCTACACCAAATATAAAAGGAAAAAAAATATATATATATCTATAAAACAGATTAAAACCATAAATAGAAAAATAAAAACACACATTGTTGTGTAAAATAATAGTGTTGAGTGTGTTTCCTGTTTTCCCGCTCACAGCGCTGACTCAGAGTTGTGACTTTGTGGTGACTTGTTGTGGGGGCTCCAGGGAACCACATCAGGCTCAATGACACAGGGCTTTGGAGCCTGATAGGGTCCAAGGAGAAGAGACCCTGACACAGATCTGGCCCCAGGCTTAGTGTCCCATATGCTGCAGTTAAAATAGAATTGACTAGCGTTTCTTTTAATAGCCTTTATGAGAGTTTACCTGCTGTTTCTCGAAAGCTTGATGTTAGGCTATTCTTTTTGGAAATTATTGATTGTCAAGTATCTTGGGTCCCTTCTTGCATGACTCCATGACTTTCTCACTTCAGAGTTTGATCCTGTGTCAGCCCGAGCTTTCCTGTGTTGCACGTTTGGGTGTTTCTCCCTGTGTCCGTGAGGGTTTCCTCCAGGCTCTCCAGTTTCCTACACCACCCAATACATGCTAAAAAAAAAAGGTAAAATCTGCCAGCTCTGATCCTTACCAAGAAGAGCATCAACATCTGCAGGGTTCTCAGGACACCCCTTATATTCACTTAGACATATGAGCTGTGGGTTTAAAACACCCTGCCTAGACATTGCATTGCATCCCTTTATGGACTTGTCTCATGGATAATGTGAATAAAAAAGCTATACAAAGAACCCACATCAGTAGACTGCAGTAGTACATCTTGTCCAAAATTACCATGGAAATGAAAACTCCAACAAGAAACTCACAAAACCACACGTTAGTGGTCTTGACTATAGTCTGTGTCACATGCTTACTGGGTTGTAGTATTTATCTATTATCTATTATATGCTATCTATTGCCATCCTGTGAGTCTGTTTCACTCACTTTTTATTGATCATCCTGTTTGTGCGAGGAAAGCTTTTGCTAGTTCTGTGAAGAGGGGAGGGGTTGGGCTTTGTGATTGTCAGTATTGACCCTCGGTCATTCTTAAAACCGGGGCACTCACCATCAGAAAGCCTTTTCAATTTGTAAGAGATAACCTCTCCGGCAGAGGTGAGGCTGAGTAGACGTTAGAAGCGTGATGGGAATTACTTAAAGGGAGAAAAGTTCCTTGGTCCTAATTCAATCTCTCTAGAATAAAAGTGTCCTTATTTTTACCTTAAACTAAGTAAGTCAGGAGTGACATTAAAGATTAAAAATGATGTTGTGTTTTTGGCAATTAAACATATGAGACTTTTTACTTAGTTTCATGTTTTAGAACTACTTTGTTATGGCCATGGCACCATTGTTTGTAACACCTGTGCTTTTTCTAGTTTGGCAAGATATCTGCTGTGAAAAATGCTCCCATTAGTTTAGCAGTGGTCTTGTCATACTTCATTACCTCTGCCAATGAATCCCAACACATTATCTCACAAGATAGATTAGAATAGAGGATTGTTGTGTACTTTGTGGCACACATATCGTCAAATGGGGTATAATCTTGTTTAGGAAAATGTCCAAAAACTGTCAGTCAGAAAGTCTTATTTCTGACTGTTTATGTAATTATTTACATAAATAGTGCTGTAACTGTTTTGCTTCGTTTTCCTTAGACATTATCAGAAGTTGTTAAAAGTAGTTATACACGACTTAATAAAGCCACATATTTAAAAAAGAAACATTCTCAAATAACAGAAGAACATTCTACATGAGAATAATGCTTATTTAACCTTAACTTATTCACTGCTGAAACTTTAGTTTTAGTTTGTACAATGTGCAAATGTTTTTTGCTGCTGTATAATGCCGCTGTGCAGGAAGTATCCTGTTCATTCCTGTATCCTAATTGGAACAGTGCTCGGGGCGCCCGTCCTCTGGATAAACGAGACTTGGACTTATTCAAGCAGGTCCTTACATACATAACACATACATACATAATAATATGGATATCATGATTAATGTTCCTTACGATGCACTTAACTAGTAAAAAAAACATATATTGTTATTAGATTGTCAGACCTTCACCATAAACGCCCTAGAACACATACAAGCCATTCTGACTTTTTACGGCTGAAAATGTTTGTGTAAATCCGTTAAAATGTTCGAGGGGTCTGCACAAAGCTTGTGGTGCCCGTGGCACAAGCAGGTACGACCGACGGGTGTACTTAACTTTTGGTTATTTACACCCATGATAACAAAAATCGTCATTGCTTTCTTCAATATTTGTGCTAATACCAACTAACAACAATTTCTGGCAACGTTCGGGGCGAAAGTTTTGGAGCGCAAATGTGAGTATACAGCTGAGGATAGGGATGAAAAACCGGTATCTGGTAGAACTTCTGAGTAACTAAATCCAATGAAATTATAACTAATTATGGAAGGACTAAACTCAGGTATGTGCTGCTTTTTTGTTACTTTTGACTGAAGTAGTTGCCACAGTGCAGATCAGACAGGCGGAACTATCAAAGCTTGAACATTCAACATGAGAAAGTTTCCAAAACACTCAAATCTGCAGTCTTTAGTCCATGTTCAGTCCACATTTCCAACTATTCAAAAACCACGGTGACTGAGTGGATAGCACTCTCGCCTCTCAGCAAGTAGGTCCTGGGTTTGAATCCCGGTCGGACCTGGGCCTTTCTGAGTGGAGTTTGCATGTTCTCCCCGTGTCTGCGTAGGTTTCCTCCGGGTACTCCGGTTTCCCCTACCACTAAAAATATGTACAATAGTTCTGGCATGTGCAGACCCTGCTCCCATCGCTGTGTGGAGTGAGAGACAAATGCCCACAAATAACAATTGTAAACCGCTTTGAGACTCTGGTTAGAGTGAAAATGCGGTATATAAATAAAACATTATTTACTTACTTACTCTTGGGAAAGTCTGCACGTAATGAAATAGCAGATTGTCTGAAATATGTCTTTCGAAATGTCTCCCCCGTTGTGAATTATTTGCTTTGGGAACAGTGCTCCCTAAATAGAAGAACCTTTTATTTTAAAGTGTGTTTGCTGGACTGCCTTTGCTGTGAAGGTGACATTATTTGATTGGTTTAGGCTTTGCTTTAGACAATACTGGTTCAACAATACCTGAAGTAGCCCCGCCCCTTCTCACTTTGTCCGCCCGTCATTATATCTGCTTCAGTCCGTGCTTATCTCTATAGGATGGAGGCCTCCTGTAGATAATACGTCTGAACAAAAGGTCGTATTAAATAGTTTAGAGCCCTCTGGTGTCCAATGTTGTTGTGTCCTTATCTCAACCCCCAATGCGCTCATCGACTACAGGGTTATTACGGAAGCAGCTCACCTTCATGCACACTCGGGCTTCACGGTGGCTTGTGTCTTTTACAGAGAACGGCCGCCACTTCCCATTCAGCCCTTGTTCCGATGACAGTCATTAACTCGGTTTATTCAGCCTATAAATAGTGATGAGTACACGCTGGAATCGGCAAGGTTAAGCAGACGACTCACCTGGGAGCCCGCAGGACACTAACCAAAGAGACATTTAAAATCACTTTTTTATATTTTATTAGTTTTGTTGATCATAACTGTTGTTGTGTTGACAATTAGGGCGAGGATTGAAAAGTTCCCAAGAGATTGTATTTTATCTTCTGCACTTTAAGAACCCCCTGTGGACTAGTGTTGAAAATTAGCACCTGCGCTATAACACTTACAGCAATGCATCTGGTTCATCTAATGTGATTGTTATGTCCATATCAAATAAATGAATAAATAAATATGATGAGTGCTGCAGTGGGTCTAACTGTGTCAGGTGCCCATCAGGGTAAGCAGTGGCAAAAACACTGGAAACTTGAGTTGAAGATGAGTGCCTCGGATTTTTCCTCATCTCTAGGGCTAGGATTGTTTTAATATTACATTAGTTG
>JAPMNZ010947398.1:0-20211 GCA_029875035.1 Pomatoschistus microps | reverse complement strand
CATGGCTAACTCTGGCACATTTACATGTTAAAAAATACATGTTGATGAATGTGCACTGTCCCAATTCAAATAAAGATTATAAAAAATAAAAAAAAACATTGAGCCTATTCACTCTAACCCTCTTTAAATGCCAGATTTTTATTTAAAGTGAAATAGATACAAGTGGATATAGAGGACTACTAAAAAACATATATATATTTAATCTTTGTATAAACTGAACCTATGACTCCAAGGGAGAGGGAAATTCTACTACTCTGGCAGAATTTCTACTTTCTATTCTTTTGCAACATGTTTGAGTGCATATGCCCCATTTAGGAGCAGTCCCTGGTTCAACTCAAGGTTAGAGGTTCAGGAGTGATCTGCAAAAGAAATATGTCTTTCTCACGTTTTATTATAAATGTGTTTTAATTTCAATTTTATTTCAGGCAGCGCGTCGGTACTGTCCACATCATGTTGGACATTATTTAGGAATGGACGTCCATGACACCCCTGAATTGTCTCGCTCCCAGCCTTTACAGCCTGGGATGGCTATCACCATTGAACCAGGTATAAACTATAAATATAAAAAAGTGCCCCATCCTGCCATTTTATCAACTTTTTATATTTTTGATGAATGCCCTGTCAGCTTGTTACGCCGCTGAGAATAAAGTGTGAAGCATCCCCACTGTCAATGTTATTTTCTACTTTTATTCTAGGCTTGTACATCTGTGAGGACAACAGTGAGGCCCCACAGCACTTTCGAGGTCTGGGAATCAGGATTGAGGACGATGTTGTGATTCAAAATAAAGGAGGCCCCCTCATTTTGTCTTCTGAGGTACCAAAGAGTATTGCTGAGGTAGAGAACGCGTGTGCCCAGCGATAGGACAACTATGATGACAAGGTTAAGTGAATCAAATCTGTTTTTAGTGGTGCCTTTTTGAAACAAGATCATGAATGTTTTTTTGTACTAAGTAGAAGTATTTCTTCATATTTATATAAATTCCAAAAGAGAGAGACGTTTGCTGTCAATAAAGATCAATCTTATCATACACTGGGATTACATTGAAACGACATTAAACAATCTTGTGTAACACACTCTACGGCAATGGTTTCCTAAATTTTTCTCGACGCCGTTTGTCATTTTTTAAATTTATTACATTGTACAGTGTATTTTACAGTGATGTATTAATCATTTGTTTTTTCTAGATTGATGGTCACATGCACTTTTCTAAAACTTTTAAATTAAAGCTTGAGTGTGTAATGTAAGAATAAATATTTAGAAGGTATTTGATGACTTCTCATAAAACCCATTTGATCAGTTTCCAACAATCCAGTTTCCTAAAACGCGTGTTGATAAAAACATGGAAACCGGAAGTTTACATACACTGTGTAAATATACACGTACAATACATTGGATGAGGCACATGCTTATATTATCCTAAACCCAAAATAATACCATACAGCAAACCACTTAACAGTATAATACTGTCCAGTCAGACAATACACTACTGCAAATGCTATGACAGACAAGACGCGGGCCCAAAAACTCTGACCCTACACATATCTCCCATCAACTCTGTTTAGAAGCATTGAGCATTTAGTTCAGCAGAGAATTGTTTACAATGAAGTGTTAATCAGGGTCAGATGTGGACTGGTTGAAGCCTTTGTGACTCTGCATTGCTGTGGGAACCTGTGGATGAAACCGCTCGTGAGCTTCAGTCAGAGACCCTGTTAGAAGCCTCACAGTTGCAGGGGCTGATCAATTGTTTTAGTCTCATTATGTCAAATGTGCACAGCGTGATTAAGACTGTTTCAATACCAGTTCTAGTTGTACTAAAGAATCAATTGGTCTATCCACAGGTCAAACGCTAATTGTTCATTTTCATTCACCTTGTTGGAAAACTGCAACTTGTGCATAAAATGTTGCACCCACATGTTCATTGAACCATTGAGAACTTTACCTGTGAAAGTTATTATGGTCATCCTGAAATTGAGCATCATTTTTTTTTTGGTGTATGTTTTTTTTATTTGCTACAATAGCAAAAAAATAGTTTTTTTCTTATTTATTAATAGGATTTAATACATTTCCCCTTTGCTGGCTGACTGTATGGTCTATGACAATGACTATACAGTCTATGGGCAGTGGTGTGCAACATCTCCCTTATTCATCATGCATTAGTCCAAGTACATTCAAGGGAATTAATTGGGTCATTTAAGTATGCAGCTATACATACAGGAATGTGGAATACGTCCACATTTTTGAGCGTCTAAATGCTATGAAAAGTTACCCCTTCCTCTCTGGCAGCCGATACATCCTTGAGTGACACCTACAATCTCCCCCATCTTCCCTTTTCTCCTCCTCCTTCACGCCTAATGTTGCTGTACCTCCAACCCTCCCCCGTCAGGAGTAAAACAACAAGCAGCCATTTTGTTTGTGCGGACGCTGGCAGACCGACAAAACCGGGAGAGAGATAACCGACTGAAGGCTCCTGTGGACCCAGAGCCTCTCCAGGCGGACTAGTGAAGGGCGACTGACTGCACTTTTCACCACCACAAAGACCAGGAAGGACGTGCAAAGAGTGACATGTTTATGTAGATGTCTGTGTACAAGGAAAGAACATTACTCCGAACCTTCAAGCAAGAGGGTGTTTGCGGAGACGGGAGGAGAGGCGGAAGAGCAACACATTTTACGAAGAAAAGCCCAGCCATAAGTGGGATACAACATGAAAGATCATTATGCGTCTGAAGCGGAGGAAGCAAAGAGCTCCCACTGAAAATTGTGAAATAAATTGCTCCTGGGCTGCAGAAGGGAAAGGTGGAAAGAAATGTTGGTTTAAAAGGAAGGAAAACACGGCACTCCATCACAACGACTCGACATGGATTTTTACTCAAACATGTGGCGCTCTTTAAAACACAAGACTTTGTCGTCGGAGTCGGTATAGTTTTTCCACCTACGATCAACGATTTAGAAGTGTCAAAAAGACGTTTTTCTTCAAAAAAAACCAGTACGATACATTTGACGGCTTGGCAATTCACGCTGCCCCATAATTATACTATCCAAAAAGAATCTCGCAGCCACCGCACTGTGATTTATAAAACTTATTTCCCGTTTACAAAAGGCTGCAATAGACAAGTAAATTGTTTTTTGTGTGGCCGATCACCCAGTGCGCAAGTCTGCATGAGAGTTTTGTACTGAAATGCCTCATAGCTGCAAGCAGAATTAATGACTGTTTAACACAGACCGTGGACATCATTTGACTGTGCACTTACTACACGAATTGAACACGATTGTCTGGCCACTTTTACCTAAATGCCCCAGGACTGTAGTTTACTTCTGTGCGCATACATCGCTAAATGTTTTAACCCAGCGGATTTGGAGAGGATGGTGGACACAAGTTGGTATGCGTCGCAAGACTGGGACAGTGAGAGTGTCGCACAAGAGCCCACACGAGGTTAAGAGAGGGCCGCTCGCTCCACCTTCCACCTCCTCCTGTTCAGATCTGCGAAGAAACACAATCTGCAGCTGGGAGGGGGTGATATCTGCAGAAGAATAACCCGAGAGTCTGTGAGGCAGAGGTTACCGCTGCTCTCTTCTCCCCTACCGTCCCCCAAACGGTGGGGGAATGCTCAACTATCTAGAAGAGGAAAAAGGAGACGCTCTAAAAGGGAACTAAAGTCCCAGAAACCATCTACACTATTTAAATCGTAAAATATGGCCGATAATGTCTTAGACTCGGGTCCGCCTTCAGCAAAGAGGCCAAAGCTGTCTTCTCCAGCCCTGTCGCTGTCGGCCAGTGATGGAAATGGTAAATATACTGCATGTTTTATTTCTTACGTGATTCAACTCATGAGTGAAATGGTACACACGAGATTAATTACTGACTTTAGCTGCAGCTCTAGTTAGTTGATGCAAACCTCCATTTATCCAACTTCTCAACTATTAGACTATGCATGAAACACATAAACACAAAGCAAAACTGTTTGGCTATGGTACTCGAGCAATTATAAAACTTGTGGTTTGTGTGTTTGGTTGAAGCGGTGATGTTTTGATGTGTTAGCCGCGAGAGGCTAACTAGCTTCCAAGTAAAAGATCAATCTCCAAACAATAGAAGAATCGAGTGACCCCAGTTTTCTTCAAGTTATTTGCACACACTGTGTTTTTATTCGATATAAAAATACAATTATACAGGGATTATCCAATTAACCGAGTCAGTACTCCTTAAAACCACGTAAAAAGCGTTTCTGAAGACATTTAGAGTAAAGTAACGGGAATTGAGCTAGCGCTAACTAGCTAAACACAGCGTAACCCACCACCGGTACAGCTGTGTAGGCAATGGCAAAAACTTAAAAGTGTTTGACTGGTGTTTCCATACTAAGCGTGATTGCCTTATATAGTTCAATATGAATGAATTCTTATCCTTGAGATATAGCAGTAGACGAGACTTTCCTCTTATGTTTGCGGCAAAGACTTCGTTAAGGCACCATTGTGTTTCATTGGCCATTGTTCGACACTTGGTTAAAGTTGCGCAAACCACATTCAGCAGAAGATACGCTGTCCTGGTTTGGATGTTATAAACCATGTGAAGATCAATGGACATTGAGGTGGAAAAAATATCTTGTCATTCTAAACATATCTAACTTTTAATAGCGCCATCTACTTAGCCCATTCTTCCTATTGTCTGGTGGCAACTTCTGATATGTTGTGTAATTACGCATAGCCATTACCAATGAGAATGTTGTTGTTTCCCATTTACATTTGGCATTATGTTAAATAAAATCTTTAATTAGTGTAGCAGATTTGAGATCGTCAATGTAGAAACAATTTAGATTTCATATCCTGTATAATTGTCCATCTCTAGCATCAGTAGTCTACCCTGCCATTACTGCTTCACCTGAGGACCTGTGTAAACATCCCACCTGGAGGATAGTATGCACTGAGGCTTTACACTCTGATCTTGCTGCTGTTCCCCACCAAATCATAACTAATTATTCAAACCTGAATCCAATGCCTAGGAAAGATGCTCAGACTGGAGGCTTCCTTTTCGTATAACTTTTGATGACAAGTTACATATAATTATCTAGATATTTAAAAACACTTTTTGTCCTTCCTGTTTAGATTTTGGCTCACTCTTTGACCTGGAGCATGACCTCCCAGATGAGTTGATCAACTCTTCAGATCTGGGAATTACAAATGGGGGCAATTCCATCCAGCTTCATAACAGTCTTGGGGGACATGGTGCAGGACTCGGCCTTGTTGGAAGCCAGGAGGCTGTTGCCAAACACAAACAACTCTCTGAACTGCTACGGACTGGGGCATCATCATCGCAGAGTGGTCCTGCATCTAACAGTATAGGACCAGGGGCCCCTATGGGTATGATGGGAGGAGTAGGTGTCTCCCCAGTAGGACATCAAGCCCAGTCAGGACTAATGCAGCAGGTTAATGTGGCCGGTGGTATGGCAGTTCATAATAGAGGTGCTATGATGGGAACACAAAAGGTCAACACTGGACAACAGCAAGGACTGATGGGGGGACATATGATGAATGGCTCACAGAGGATGAACTATATGGGTACCGCTGGCTTGGGTGGTAGTAACAGTAACCTGCTAGCGGAGACCCTTCAACCACAGCACGGAGGACAGCAAATGGGCATGTCTCAACTAGGAATGAGACCACAGCAACCTGATGCACTGAAAAAGGTGAGTAATTCTCACAATATAATTTGACAATTCTAACCTTAGGGATGTTTTGTTCATGTTGACTAATGTATACGATCAAGACAAGGGAACCAGGATCCTTGGTTTAAAATAAGTGGAGGAGGAAAATAAGATTTGATCCATGTGATGTTAAATGTGTCTACACACTACATTTTGTGTTGTAATGATTCTGAAGACAATTTTGATTTATATGACTGTACCCCTACAGCATAATTTACCATTCGGTTATATCAATCTTAATTATTTCCTCAAATCAAGAATTCGTCATCCATGTTTTTTTCTTTGAAAAAACTGCCATTATATCATTGCTCTGTAATTTGCTCTTTGGGACCACTACAATTTTTAGATTCAATTAAATATTGAAATTCAAGTAATTTCTCTGATTAGATCTTAATAAAATGTTGTCCATTGTTTTGTATGGCCTAGCTATTTAGGGAATATGATGAACCCACCTTTATTACATATCTATGCTCTTTTTCCAAAACCTTCCTCCTTTAAACGTTCCAAGTGAGTGTTTGGTAGATGTAAACAGTTACAACGTATGACTATATGAACAAGGTTTTTTATGTCATTGCCTAGTTATATAAACGTGAATATACTCACCAAATATGTATGTTTTATTTTATTTAAAACAACTATTTACAATACAACTTACCTTATGTAATGTATTTCACATCATAGATGAATATGATGGCCAACGCAGGACCCTATGGTGGACCATACACCCAGTCAGCGAGCCAAGGCCTGGCTGGAGCAGGACTGTGTTCACAGCTTCAGGCCAAGGCAGGGATGTCCAACAATATGCCTGCACCGGGAGCTGGCATACCTGGGATGGTACGGTTTATTTACATTTGTTTTATCCTGCTGATGTTGGATTGCAAAGAGTAACTGGTGTTTGAGTGTGAATTGTTTGTGTGGTATGATTGCTCTTGGGGTTTTCCTTTCTTGCTTGGAGAGGATATTGTATAATTTGTCAGTATAAGTTGTGTTTGTGTACTCCCAGTGAAATTAATTCATATAATTGGATCAAGTTTATGTCTCCAAATATGTTCAGGACCACATATTTTTTTTTACATATTTTTGTTGTTGGACCTGATTGTTGTTGTTTATGAATGATACTTTGATCACATACGTTTGATGTCATGTTGTAGGTCTCCCATCAGCAGTCTGCTGCTGTTGGAGGTGTCTCAGCTGGTGCACTACCTGTTGGCCTCGGCACAGGGGGAACCAGCTCTGGTGCTGCCCCCACGGCAGACCCTGAAAAACGAAAGTTAATACAACAGCAACTGGTCCTTTTACTTCATGCACACAAGTGCCAAAGAAGAGAACAAGCCAATGGGGAAGTTCGGCATTGCAACTTGCCTCACTGTCGCACCATGAAGAACGTGTTGAACCACATGACCCATTGCCAGGCGGGCAAGTCTTGCCAGGGTGAGTTTAGGAACATGTAACTACAAGAGATGCACCAAAAGATTTCCCATTTGATTGATTAACTTGATTAATGGATATGGGTGTTTTATGATTTGGCAAATACGGGTTTTAAAGATAAAAATATGTTTTTATCTTTTTATTATTTATTTTAATAATGATGAGCAATATTAAAAAGGGAAAGTCATGCATAATACTTTTTAGTTCTTTACTGGCTTGTCATCTTTAAAGTGCAACATTGAAATAATTCTATTCTTTCCACACTCTGACTGAAGCGAGATGCTTATTCTCCAACACCAGATTCTTGTTTTGAAATGAGTGGGGACCTGGAGTGCCGCAGGAAGTTCCCAGACCCCATTGCAATGGGAACCACTATGGCACCATTCTTTATATAGGGCTTTTCCAGACTTAATCTTTATCATTTCGAGCCCTTCCATCTTAGCACACGTTGGGAGACACTGGTAATACTATGTCTATTCCAATCTATTTATTGCTACTTACCAATAATTCTAATTCAGTCATTTAGAAAGATCCATGACTTTGACTGAGTCCAAATTATGTCATAGATCAGCACTTAAAATGTCTTTAATTTGTAAGTTTGTTTGAAATACAAATACATTTACTTTTTTTTTTAAGAAGTGGCGTCAAGTCTGTCAACCAAACTGGGAAAAATGTTACTTCAAATGTAATGACAGTTTTGAGTAACCCACTGACCGTGTTCCTCCTTTTGCTAGTGGCCCACTGTGCCTCATCCAGACAGATCATTTCTCACTGGAAGAATTGCACTCGACATGACTGTCCTGTGTGCCTGCCATTGAAAAATGCTGGAGATAAGCGGAGTCAGCAGGGTGAGTATCGCATTTGACATCAAAGTAAAGTTATATTTATTTATCTGAGAATTAGCAGTTTGCGATTAGGATTTTCATGACGGGGTCCTCAAAGGGATCGGTGAAATTATACAGTTTGGCAAATTCACATAATTATTATGTTCTGTCTCTACAGCTGCCCTCAGTAGTGCTGGGATGAGCTTGGTAAACTCCTTAGGCACAGGCGTCCAAAGTGGACAGGCCAACTCTTCAAATGTTAGTCCTGCAAGCCAAATAGACCCCAGTTCTATAGAGCGAGCCTACGCTGCTCTTGGTCTTCCGTACCAGGGCAATCAGATGCCACAACAAATGACACAAACCAATGTGCCAAACCAGGGGCCGCTGAGCCAGCCTGGAATAAGACCTCTGAATTCTATGGGTGAGTAAGTTATAATGATGTGGACACATTTCCCACGGATCTCAACCATAACTTTATGCTTTAGGAGGAAACTCTGTTGGAGTGAACGGTGGTGGGGTCCAACAATCGAGTCAGGGCAGTGTCCTTCCAAACATGCTACAAAATGGCATGATTTCACCAAGGTAGGCATAAAGGCTTTCTTTTACTTTGGTAAAATATTTTCAAATGTATTGTAATTGTATTCTTGTTTTTGTTGTAGTTTAATGAGCAATGGAGTGGGAAACCTAGGTTCAATGCCAACTGCAGCTAATCCATCGCCAAACAGTATAAGAAAGCCCTGGCATGAAGACATCACACAAGACCTTCGCAATCATCTTGTTCATAAGCTGTATGCATTTTCTATTAACTCTAAATAATATTATGAATATTAACATTTTGTGTGGCTAATGTTTTTTCCCTTTTTTCGGATCAGTGTGCAAGCCATATTCCCTACCCCTGACCCTGCAGCATTGAAGGACCGTAGGATGGAAAACTTAGTAGCTTATGCTCGTAAAGTAGAAGGAGATATGTACGAGTCTGCGAATACAAGGGTAAGTAACTGCTGAAACATACTGCATTTTTTTGGTAAAATCCTTTTGTTTTAATCCTATTTTCTGTCTTAGGCTGAGTACTATCACTTTCTGGCAGAGAAGATTTACAAGATTCAAAAAGAACTTGAGGAAAAGAGAAGAACAAGACTTCAGAAACAAGGCATGATGCCCAGTCAGCAAGGGATGCCTCAAGGGCCCCCCACCCTGGGCCAGCCCCCGATGCCACTGGGGCCATCTCCAAGTAAAGAAACTTTGTGCTCAAAATTGTGTTTCATAAAAGAATATTTTTCATACTTTTTTTTTTTTGTTTGACCTATTTTCACTTAGATGGCCCTCATGCTGATCCATCTATGGTCAGAGCACCTGGACCCAATCAAATTATTAATAGAATGCAAAACCCAGCAGGTACTACCGAACGTTTAATGGTTGGGGATTTGACTTTTGTTTACAGCAGCTAATGTTTAATTACCTTTTTGTACTCTTTCTAGCAATGAACCAATTTGGGCAAATGGGGATGCAAACAATGGGCCCAAGGTCTACTGCTCATAATCCAGCAATGAATCAGGTGCAAATCATATTTCCTTTTGAACTTTTCCATAATTTTGTTTGTGAGTGTGACTGTGGGACAATGGCTGGAAATGAGCCTTTTCATCATTAACATGCACTGTCCCAACCAAAAGAACAATAATTACGGAATCATTTTAAATGTACTGCATTTAATTGCCTTTTTACAGATGGGAATGGCGCAAATGAGGATGCGTCAGCCCAATGCCGCGCAGTTACAAAACCAGTACCTCTCTTCGCCTCAGTTCCCTGGGTCAAGTCCAGGCCTTTGTTCTGGTGATGCTGGATTGAACCAGTCTGGGGTTCAAATGCCAATGGTAACAATAATTACCTATTGTACAGAGAATATTGACATTGTTTTGGTAATAATTCCCATTTAATTCATGTCCCATCTCAGCAAAACCAAATGTCAACCACGCCTATACCAACCGCCAGCAGTCCTGTAGCGCAACCTGCTCCCTCTGGCCCGATGTCGTCTGCTGGTGTCAACAGTACTGTGCCTATCTCCAACCTTCCTCCATTGTCAAACCCTCACTGTGCAGCTATGCCCTCAAACTCGCCCTCGCCTGTACAAAGCCTCACTCCTCAGCCTCATGAAAGTCCTCCAATGTTGCCTGGCCCTCAGACACCCACTCATCTCTCCCCAACCACGCCTCAGATGCCTCAAACGCCGCAGCTGCAACAAGTGTCACAGCCTTTGTCAGAACAGGGTGGCGATGCTGACCAAACTCTGCCAGAGTCACTCGGAGATATGACGCCTCCAACACCAAGCCTTCAGGACAGTCAGGCTACTGCACCACTTACTGAGAACGCTCCCTTGTCTTTACAGCCCCCAAAGACTCCCGTAAGTGCACCTTTCGCAAACCTTGAATATTAATTGTGTTACTATGAGAAACTGTATATTGTGTCATCTATAATTTTGATCATGTATAACATATGTTTGATTTGTTAAAATTTAAGTTTTGTGCTTCATGTTACCATCGTTGGTAAATGAGAATAGTATAATTTTGATTTGTAGAAGTTTTTTAGTTTTGTGCTAAATGTTACCATCGTTGGTATATGAGAAACTGTATAATTTGTCATCTTTGGACGTATTGTATTGTAAAAGAGGTTAGGCAGGATAAGTCTCGACTTCAGCCTAAACCCTTTCGGTCGGGCATTGTTTCGTATAAGGTCCTTAATGGACACATTTTTGGTTCTTTTTAATTCATTTTTTTCTTGTAAAAAGTATATGGGATCTCTGTAACCATGTGAGATCTGTTGTACATATTGGCCGAAGAAAAAATTAACTAACTAACTTGACTAACTAACTATTGTGAATTGTTGACTAACAAGAGTTTTTTTTTCTTTGAAGCTTTCGCCCGCTGCAGCACATGCCACAGTGGATGAAGAATCCTCACCAGCTTTAGACATAAAAACCGAATCCAACTCCACCCCTTCTACCACAGACGATCAAGCACCCAACCCGGAAGATGTTAAAGAGGAAGTTGTCAAAAAGGAAGATGGAGACAATAAAGGCGCTCAAACAGAAGAGGACAGAATGGACATCGGCAAAGGACAGCCTGATTTTAAGATGGAAGAGAAGCCAGATGTGAGAAGAATATAATAATTATTATTTTCATAATTTGCATCGCTGATGTTGTTTCTGTGTTTATACTAGAGCCATTTGTAGCCCATTAAGTTCCAAAGTCTCTTAATGAAAACCTGAATACTGCCATATCCGGAATATTCGAGTGCATGTAAACGTGCTCACTGTTATGACTTAAGTAAACAGGTTACATTGTATTTGTGTATATAATAGTGCCTCCTCCATTTCTAGATGAAGAAAGAGAAGCCATCTGGAAAAGAATGTAAAGACGAGTCGATGGAAGTTTCTTCATCAGAGCCTTCTACAGCAAGAGAAAGTGAGGACAAAAAGCCGGAGATCAAGAAGGAACCAAAACAGGAAGAGGAGTGTTCGGGGTCTATGGCTAACAGTAGCTCCCCAGCTGGCACACAAAGCAAAAAGAAAGGTACCGCTAACATTTTGAGAGAAATGTGTAACTTTTTGCATAAAAAATATATTTTGAATTGAACTCTTTAGTCAAAAAAGTAGTGTGGGAAGATGTGTCGCCTCTCACCTGTAGGGGCACTGTGCAGAGTAAGCCAATGACTGGTAGGCATGAGGAAGAGGCACAGCTGTGGGCTGAATCTTCATAAAATACATATTTATCCTTCCTTGTAGGCTGAGTTAGTAGAAAAGCCTGCTTTTTGGGGCCGGTACTTCAACAGTTCTTTTTGCGGTGAACAATGTACTGTAACATTCTCAGGAAGAGAAGGGAAAACCCTGCATCTAATCACTTCGATTAGATGCAGGGTTTTCTAAAACCAGGAATGAAATAGTCACACTTGTCACACATACCTTTGACCAATGTGCACACAGATATCATGAGTCAGAACAGACACATACCACTCTGGGAGTCACATCATTGCTCTTATTAATAAAAATATAACTTTTGTAACTTCGAATAGACCCAATAGAATGTGCATGAAGATTTGTAAGCAGAGTGTAAGTATATGCACGTAAAAGGCCATACCTTTTGAAGAAGGCTCTATAGTAATTTGTGGCTATAGGCAGAACTAAAAAAGGTTATAGTTTAAGTGAAAAACATAGACTTCTACAACTTGTCTGATGTGTGTAATTCGTTGCAGTTTTTAAGCCAGAAGAGTTGCGTCAAACTTTGATGCCCACTCTCGAGGCTCTGTACCGGCAGGACCCAGAGTCCCTTCCCTTCCGTCAGCCGGTGGACCCCCAGTTACTGGGAATACCCGTACGTATTCGAACTAGTAACAAAACTAACCTGGTAAGGGCTTGCACTGGCTGCCATTTTGCTTAAATTTATGTGAAGTCATAGCTTTAATTTTCATCTTTTAATAATATAATTTATTCATAGTTTTGAGTAAAACTTGTTTGTCTAGAGTTAGTTGCTTAGTTTATTTAATCATTCACTGCATGTAATGAATAACTTGCTGCGACCTTGGAAAATCAAAGCAATGACCTTGAATGTTTCAAAGTAGTGTGTTTTCTAGTCCATGAAGACAACCTAATGGCGGACGCTGCACATTTAAGTACACAACGACCCTGTAAATCCTAAAATCGCTTTAATCTTTGAATTATTACCATATTTGTTGTTGTATCTGTTGAACAAAAGAATTTCAAAATGACTTCATATGATCACCAGTCTTGCTTTTATTTTTCACATCTTATCTTTTGTCCGTTCATCACCAGTAATGGTCGTAGAAGTCAAACTGAAAGTAGTAATGTTTGCTTGAGTGCTGTGTGTGGAGGTGGGACAATATACAGATATTTCACTTTCAAAGATCTTTTAGCTTTGATAATAGATTATGCACTGTGTCAGAAAAACATATAGGAAATGGCATTTGTGCTAGAAAGCTACATGAAAAACGGTTGCATGCAGCAATTGAACTGAGACTGCATTGTCTCAGTTCAATTGAAATCTCAAAAATATGCTTGTAAATTTTACCATCTCCCCACAGTCAGAGTGATTGTTATGCTCAATAGATTATGGTAACTTTTTGTTTGCTTGCTGCAATGTTTCCCTCTATTGCTGTAGGCGAGACTATGGTGTTTACATTGCCCACTTCTGGAAAATAGACATTGGTCATTTCACCTATCACATATATTATATATTTATCAAAATTTGAATCAGAGAGAGTATCATTTGTTTCTGGTTTTGACACCATAGTCTCACTATAAAATGTGGGGAACGCTGCTATTGCCATTGCCCGTTCTTCTTGGTTTTGCACCCGCATTGTCAACTCTGAAAGGCCTTAGAGCTACTCAGAGCTTCATGTCCCAATTCCATTCTCTGCCTTAAAAAGTATAATTCTGTGATTGACATTCTTGGGCATCATTATCAAGTTCTCTCAATATGCATTTGCTTTACATGTAGGGGGCAAAACATGGAGCTTAAGGGCAGAAGTTGTCATGTCTTTCTGTTTGCACGTGAACCTCTTTTCTGCAGTGCTCAACATCATTGTCCTCCCTGCACCCTCTTCTCTCCCTCCGGTCTTGTCTGGCTGCCTGCGGCTCCTTCATGAACCTTCATGATGATGACGACGATGCCCCTGTCCTCCTGTTGACCGTTTGATTTGATGCAAAAGGACTACTTTGACATAGTGAAGAACCCTATGGACTTGTCAACTATCAAGCGGAAGCTGGATACTGGACAATACGAAGAACCGTGGCAGTATGTTGACGATATCTGGTTAATGTTCAATAACGCTTGGCTTTACAACCGCAAGACGTCCCGTGTTTACAAGTACTGCTCCAAACTCGCCGAGGTGTTTGAGATGGAGATCGATCCTGTCATGCAGGGTCTTGGATACTGTTGTGGAAGGAAGGTAATGAGAATCTTTATTTGTGGCTTCTATGAATTATTAGGTTCCTTTTTTAGTTTGTAAGAGATTTTGATTACAGGCACACTTAAAGATGCTCTTTCCTTTTAATCAAAACAAATATTGTATGACTAAGTTTCTGTGTGCTTCGTCCTCCTAACAAAAAGTCTGTATTTTATGTTGCAGTATGAATTTTCCCCCCAAACCTTATGCTGCTATGGAAAGCAATTGTGCACCATTCAACGTGACGCTACTTACTTTAGTTACCAGAACAGGTAAGGGCTTTCAACATAGGAAAACAGACTATATTCCTCAATCAAGGTTCACCCATTGTAATTTCTGAATGTACAGCCATTGAACTTTCTGGGTTCAAGTCACTTTCTACAACACCACTTTAGATGAATCCTGTCACTGATGGAATTTGGCTTTATTGCTTTGTAGTCATTCATAAAGTGGATTCCTTTCTGCTCCAACTGTTTGTAAAATCAGTGTCAAAGCCTTTTTTGGTTTACTAACAAAACTTTGTCAGGCAAAGTTTGTGAACCAATGGTTTCCACTTTATAAATGATGCTCAAGGATGATGGGTCTTTGTTGCTTCAGTTGGTTATTCCTCATTTTACCCTTCCATATGCAGAGAATTTTTCTCAGCTTCCGGCTCCATAGCTTTCACTGATCGTGTGTGTAGCTGTAATGTTGTATTGTTTACCACTGAATGTCTATGCTAATATTGCCTTGCTTTGGCTTTCTGTTCCCTGTTGATTATTTACATCATATCCCTTCATTCCCACTCGGCTTCATTGTCTTTGTCAAATGGTAACAATTTATTTCAAGCTTTTTATGTATTCTCATTTTGACCCTTCCCCTCCCTTCTCTCCCTCCTTTTTTAACGCTTGTGATGTCTGCATTGGCCTGCTTTGATGTGACCAATCATCCGCTCCGAAAATGTATGCATAAAATCTCAAACGCCTGCCCACCCAAAAATCTGCCTCACGATTGGCTGCTGCTACCTCCTGTCGACGACATCCTTGCCCTCTGCCTCCACCTCTGCTGCCCTGATTGGCTCTCCACGCCCTGTTTGTGATTGGCTGTGGTGTAGCTCACCAAAATATGGGCTTCTTGCTGACAGGTACCACTTCTGTGAGAAGTGTTTCAGCGAAATCCAAGGCGAGAGCGTTTCCCTGGGGGACGACCCCTCTCATCCGCAGACGTAAGTTCCCTCACACTGACATGCACACATCTCCAGCAGGTCCCCAAAAAGACTCCTTTGTTCTAACATTAAACTTTAACCTCTGAAATCTTAGGGGATGATGCCAGTTTCTATACCCTCTGTTGATCTTATCTTTTGTTTTACTACTATGACCCATGCTTTCAAATGGAAACAGACTTACTTTAAAGGGTTTGTTGGGGATGTATTCCCAACTTTACATATTCAAGTTCTCATTTAAAAAGCAAACAAACTAAAGCACTTTTGCCTCTTTTAGGTTTTTTATTAAATTCTATACTGTCTTCAAACTGAGCACTATCCATTTCAGCCTTGAAGTATGGAATGATGAAGTATTGTAAAAGTGTTGTTCTCTGTCCAGTGAGAACACCAGAAAAGCTAACTACAGAACCAAATAAACACTTTTTTTTCAACCTTTAATAAAATGTTAACTTGTGCTGTTTTCTTATTTAAATCTCAAGAAAACAGGCCTTGGATACACCATGGCATGGATCCTTCCATTTGTCCCCGATTCAAACTGTAGCACATGTTTCTGTGCAAGCGATTTGCACATAGACATGTGCAAATGATGTTGTTGTGCTAAATTCTTTACAACCTTTCATATCAAAAAGCCTACAGAATTAATATGGTTCTTCTTTCATTTTATAGATCTATAAACAAAGAGCAGTTTCAACGCAAGAAGAATGACACACTCGACCCAGAGTTGTATGTGATTTTTTTGTGTCTACATTTTTTTTGTTTTTGTAAATTTAAAATATGATTGTGTTGTCCTTTTGCAGGTTTGTAGAATGTTTAGATTGTGGTCGGAAAATGCACCAGATTTGTGTCTTGCACAATGAAACCATTTGGCCAACAGGGTGAGTCCATCTGGTCCAAAGTGCATTATAATGTAGCCAACATTTAGTATTAATGTGTTTGTATACAACTCTTTATCTCTTCTAGTTTTGTTTGCGATGACTGCCTTAAAAAGGCTAGTAAGGCACGGAAAGAAAATAAATATGCAGCTAAAAGTAGGTCTTTCAGATTTTGTGTTGTCTTTTCTTCTACAACTGAATTTCTCCTAACGCTTTCTTATTGTACAGGACTCCCTCAGACTAAATTGGGGAACTTTTTAGAGACTAAAGTGAACGACTACCTCAAAAGACAAGGCCACTTTGAATGCGGAGAAGTCACCATTCGTGTGGTGCACATCTCTGACAAGTTTGTGGAAGTCAAACCCGGCATGAAGTCTCGGTACAAACCATTATTCTCTAAATTGTAATCCTTTTGTATTGTGTTTTGTCACTTACATTTTGAGCGTTTCCTTATTTACCTAGGTTTGTTGATAGTGGAGAAATGTCAGAGTCGTTTCCCTACCGAACAAAGGCTTTGTTCGCCTTTGAGGAAATTGATGGTGCAGAGGTGTGCTTCTTTGGCATGCACGTGCAGGAGTATGGGTCAGACTGTCCCCCTCCAAATCAAAGAAGGGTTTACATCTCCTATCTGGACAGCGTGCACTTCTTTAAACCTCGTCACCTCAGGACTGCTGTTTACTATGAGATCCTTATCGGCTACCTGGAGTATGTCAAGAGATTGGGGTAAGAGAGGCCCACCAACAATTGTACAACAGTAAATCTCCATTTGTTAATTGATCTCTTATATGCACGTTAGGTATACAACGGGGCATATTTGGGCTTGTCCTCCCAGTGAAGGGGACGATTACATCTTTCACTGTCACCCAGCTGACCAGAAGATCCCCAAGCCAAAACGCCTCCAGGAGTGGTACAAGAAGATGCTGGACAAGGCTGTTGCAGAACGAATTGTTCATGATTACAAGGTGAGATGTCATTAATGGCGTATATTACTTTAAAGCATGTAGTTGTAAAATGTGTTGGTGGCTAAATCTGATTTTGTATCTGCAGGATATCTTCAAGCAGGCGACAGAAGATCGACTGACAAGTGCCAAGGAGTTGCCGTACTTTGAAGGAGATTTCTGGCCTAATGTTCTTGAGGAAAGCATCAAAGAGCTGGAGCAAGAAGAGGAAGAGCGAAAAAGGGAAGAGAATTGTACCTCAAATGAGACCACTGATGTAAGATGAAATTAATCACGATTAAAGCATCTTCAAACTTTGAAAAGTTACATTTTGACCTCAATGATCTCTTATCTTTTTCAGTCTGCAATTGGGGACAGCAAAAATGCCAAAAAGAAAAACAATAAAAAGACAAGTAAAAATAAAAGCAGTCTGAGTCGAACTAACAAGAAGAAGGCGGGACTACCGAATGTTTCCAATGACCTTTCACAGAAACTTTATGCCACTATGGAGAAACACAAAGAGGTAAAACGAGATCTATAATGGCTTACATTATTTGTGTTCTGACTTATTAATGATGGACTTGAGATTGATTGATAGGATAATCATCTTGAAAACCATGTGCGAGTTTCAATGGCAAAATCCAGTAGATTTGGTCTGACCTGAGCAAAGGCAGTTATTTTTTATCTCTATGTATCTTTAGGTAAAGGCAGGCATGGATTTGATGATGAAAATTATTGGTTTAAAAATGTTGCATCAAACAATAAGTTGAAACTCATGGATTGTTTCTTGTAATGTTATTTTATCTGTTTATCTCTGTCCTCTATTAAGCTGCATTGAAATGTTCTGTTGTAGGGGAGAATGTAGATGTTTAATATTTTGGGTAGATTTTCTTAATTGTACATTGTAAATTGTACTTTTCTCGCAGGTATTTTTTGTCATTCGTCTAATTGCTGGACCTACTGCCAATTCATTGCCACCCATCACTGACCCGGACTCCCTCATGCCTTGTGACTTGATGGATGGCCGTGATGCTTTTCTCACTTTGGCCCGGGACAAGCACCTGGAGTATAGCTCTCTTCGAAGATCCAAGTGGAGTTCCATGTGCATGTCAGTGGAGCTGCACAACCAGAGTCAGGACCGCTTTGTCTACACCTGCAACGAATGCAAGCACCATGTGGAGACACGATTCCACTGCACTGTCTGCGAGGTAATATACTCCCATATATCTATCTTTAGTCTTACCTAAACTTTCCTGAAGCCACAATTATTAACTTATATTTTCTCTTTAGGACTATGACCTGTGCATCAACTGTTACCACACTAAAGGCCATGAGCACAAGATGGACAAACTGGGGCTTGGGCTGGATGATGACAGTAACAACCAGGCAGCTGCCACCACCCAAAATCCTGGAGACTCACGCCGCCTCAGCATCCAGCGCTGCATCCAGTCACTGGTCCATGCCTGCCAATGTCGAAATGCCAACTGTTCTCTACCGTCGTGTCAGAAGATGAAGCGTGTTGTTCAGCACACAAAAGGATGCAAGAGAAAAACCAATGGGGGTTGTCCTATATGCAAGCAGCTCATCGCTCTTTGCTGTTACCATGCCAAACATTGTCAAGAGAATAAATGTCCTGTCCCATTTTGCTTAAACATCAAACAAAAGCTTCGGCAACAACAGTTGCAGCACAGACTGCAGCAAGCACAGATGATCAGGAGGCGAATGGCCAGTATGCAGCGAGTGGGCCAGCCCACAGGAGGACCGCCTGGTGCTCCTTTAGGTCTCCCATCACCAGGAAACAATAGCACAGCCCCCAGCACCCCGACGTCTGGAGGCACTCAGCCTCCTACTCCTCAGACACCCACGCACCTCATGCAACAGGGTCCACCACAGCCTATGGGCTCAGGATCTGGAATTCAACAGCCAGGGACGCTGGCCCCTCAGGGCGGCATGGGACCACAGCAGCATGTGCAACATCAGTTCCCTCAGATGAGTGGTGGGCCTGGGCCTGGGAGCATCATGAACTCCCCTCAGCATCAGCAGATGCTTACTCAGCACCAAAATGGGACAATGAACTCTCCCCAGCATCAGCTCAATACTTCATATGCTGGCCGACCTCCTGGCTCTTCTCCCGTCCATCATTCCCAAGGGAAACCAGGCCATGGCTCTGCCACACCACCCCAACAGAAGCAACCAGGAGGAGCCATGACGGCTGGTATTGGTCAGTCTCAGAATCCCCCTGTCATGCAGCCTCACCCCACCTCAGGACCACCACAAGCTGCAGTAGAGATTGCTATGAAGATCCAGCAAGTAGCAGATGCTCAAAGAAAAATGGCTTTGCAGAGACAAACAGCCACAAGCATGATGCCCTCGCATGGACACCACCAACAGGTGCAGAGCCAAATGAACATTGGAAATGCCTCCGGAGCAGGAATGGTTGGACCTCAGGCCGTTACTTCTCCAAATCCGGCAGCAGTGGCAGCCCGAGCACACATGGATCCACAGCGGGCCCAAGCAGGCATGGTTGTAGGGCAGATTCAGCAGCACTTTCAGCAGAGTAACATGCCCACTCAGCTACAGCAGCAAAGAATGACGACACCACTTCAAAACCCTCCCCCACAGCAATGGGCAGGACAAGGAATGCCCTCCCAAAGGCCAATGATGAATCAGATGGGTCATCCTGGTATGATCGCTGCCCAACAGCAGCCAATGCAGCAGCCAATGCAGCAGCAGTTGCTAGTGCAGCAACCTCCTATGAACATGGCCTCACCACAACAAGGCCCTGGAGGAGCTGTTCCCGGAGCGCCTGGAGGAAACATTCCACAAGGTGCCCTGCAGGACTTGCTCCGCACACTACGTTCCCCGAGCTCTCCCCTCCAGCAGCAGCAGGTTCTGAACATTCTTCGATCCAACCCTCAGCTCATGGCTGCCTTTATCAAGCAAAGAGCATCCAAATACAAAGGAGGCCCAGGAGGTCTGCCAGGCGTCCCAAACCAACCAGGGGGTCCAGGGGTCAACGGCATGACTGCAGGTGGTCCACAGGTGAACGTCAACGCCACAGCAGGAGGGCAGCCAGGGATGCAGATTGGAGGGGGCCAGAATGTCAACATGGCTGCTATGGCACAGCTCCAGCAGCAGCAGCAACAGCAGCAGCAGCAGCACCAACAACAACAGCAGTTGCAGCAGCAACATCAGCAGCAACAGCAGCAACATCAGCTGCAGCAGCAGCAACAACATCAATTGTTGCAACAACAACAGCAGCAGCAACAGTTGCAGCAGCAACAACAACAACAACAACA
>JAPMNZ010947394.1:0-13494 GCA_029875035.1 Pomatoschistus microps | reverse complement strand
AATATGAACTGTTCTCTGCAACCCAAGAAGAGACTGATTTCAACTTTTTTGCACTTCTAGAGGCTCCAACTACACAACATAAGGCATTTACGGCACAAAAAGTAGATTTTTCAGGATATGTCCCCTTTAAAGTCTGGACACCTCTCACCAAACAGCATTATCAAGCTGCAACCACCTCCGCCTCAGGATTACTTCACACCCCCACAACCACCTTGCCCTATTGCCACCACCAGTGTCTATGCCCCGGGACTCCAGTAAAGATCTTCACAGAGCAAGGCCACAGCCGGAGCTTATACGCCAAACTAACAAACAACAAACAAAACACGCAATCAATAAATCTTTTAAATGCATCGGGTCTCATCTTGTAGTCTCTCCAGATTGAAATTAGTATATGTGGAATGATTAGGAAATTACACATGCTAATCCATTAGGTTTGCGTTCATGTGACAGATCAACAATCAAAAGAGCCTAATTGTGGTGGAGTGAAAATAATGTCTCGTAATTCCTGGGTCAATCCACATGAAACAAAATCTTGATGTCTAATAGTGGTGACAATATTGAAAACATCTATGCATGATGCATAGAAAAGAAATGAGAGTTTGACAAATTGATGATAGATCAGAGGTTCAGACCACTTCAACCAAAAAATCCCACATTTATACCTAATGGATTAATAATTTGAGGGTAATTTTCATCTGGAATGCACTGACCTTTAGTGCCTTGGCCAGCCGGGGCCCGTGGCAGTGCTCTGGGCTCATGTTTGCTTGGATGGAGCGTTGGACCGTGCTGCACATGTGGTCTAAAAGAGGAGCACTTTCTCTGGAGGCTCCAGAGAACACAGACGCTTCAATGTCGTCGCCCACAACTCTACTTAAGGAACTGGAGAAGACCGCCGGGTCGGCCAGCACAAACACTCTACATGTGATTACAAATAGTCAATACAAGATTATACTAGACCAAGTTTGTGTTTTCAAAATATATGATGCATTTATCAAAGATACAGACCTCTCTTGGAACGGATAGAGATCATTTTTTAATCTCTGCTCAGCTACGACCATCCTCTGGTAAGTGAGACCTGTATTAACAAAATAGTAAGAGTAATAATGATGAGGGAATAATGAAAAAATATATATATATTTTTTTACATGTACCTTCATGTCTCTTTTTCTAATTCCCCTGTTGCTGTTTTTTAATTTCTATGTACATTTCCATTATCACCACCACTCAATATGTCACATCCTTAATGTGTATTTTTGTGTAATCACCTGCCGGGAATACTTTTCTAATTTTCCCAAGTTCAATAAACTAAACTAAGTATTTAGAAAGCCTTTGCTTGGCAGCCGGTGAACTAATACTTTCACCAACACATGCAACAGGAAACGGAAGTGAGTCCCACAATAGGACACTGTTCTAAGTAAATCATAAATAATGATTTAATTGACTAGAATATGGATTATACCTGGAGAGGTTTGTTCCTTGCGGATGCTCCTGGTGCAGCTGAGGCCGATGCTGCAGAAGGGCTGTGGGAAGGTCAAGAGCCTTTTGCAGAAGTCATAAACTCGTTTATAGAGTTCATCTGGAATGTAGACCGTCTAGAAAAGTACAAGTTCAGACATTTGGAACAGACGCAGAGAAGGAAACCAGTGAGCAAGCATATCCGCAAACACAGTTCAACATATTTGAAAGACAATCATTGACTTGTACAGCGTATACAGAGAGTGCTCTACCTGGATCAAAGCGTACATCAATGTGTGGAGAAGTGGAATAATGTCTTTTCGACTGTTCCATCTGTCAGCCTGCAGAAAATAGATTCAGCTTCAAACAAGAGTGTACTAACTAAGTGTTTCACTAATAATCTCAAAATGTTTAGTTATTGTTTCACAAAAGTTGATTTTTTTACTAAATCTACATACATTTGTCCGATAAGTAATCCAATGTAACAACTACCTTTTCAAGCTCCTTTATGAGCACCCACATCAGAGACAAGCTGTCGGCCGGATTGTTCTGGACTTTCTTATGAAGCGTCCACCTCAACATGCCTGTACACAAATATTCAATATTGTTAACCTCTGTGCACATCCAAATGTGACTATGGCAACAGAGCTCAGCCTGGTCTATTATTCAATGGATATTTTCAACCAAAGAAACTACCAACAAACTAAGGACATGTTGATTTTATTCAATTGCACATGAACATAATAGAAGTACCCTTGTTGTAGCAGCCTTGGGTGTGAGAGCTGTCCGATTCTTTTGGGAGAATGGCCTGAATCCTGCGGTATAACTCCGACTCAGGGACAGAGGGAGAGCCGGCCCCTGGACAAATAAACAAGTTAAGAACAACTGGTTAAATATAGATAATTATATCCCTTTAAAATGATTACACAAGCCCAGGTAATCAAAGAATAAACATACATCCTCTTACCTCAAGGTTTATTATTATTATTTTTATCATATGTGTGTGCAAGTGCATGTGTGTGTGCCTGTGTGCCTGTGTGCCTGTGTGCGTGTGTGCCTGTGTGCGTGTGTGTGTGTGTGTGTGTATGCATATATTTATATAATCTACATATACATAAGTCTGGATATGTGCATGAGTATAGACTGTGCTGTTCACCTGTGGGCTCCATGCTGCTCACACTGTTCTCCCGGAGGCTGTGTTGGTCTCACATGCTTCATTGATCTGTGCATGAAACAAGACTAATAAAGTTCAAATGAACAAATTCTTTCTGAGAAGTGATTAGAAAATGATACAATTTGTCAAGACATAATGTTTAAGATTAAAAAAAGACCAACCACTGAACTAGAAATCAGAGTCCAAAACATAGTAAGAACTCACAGTGTGTCTCATGAAGAAAGAGTGCAGTCCGTGTGACACATGCTCCACAGAGCAGCCTCTGTGACAGACCGAGGTGAGGAGTCACAAGAGAGTGTGAGCAGCCAATCACTGGAAAGAGTTTCCTCCTTAGTGACGGGGAAATACATGCGTCACCCACGGAATCTATTCAAAACATGCAACAGTATTTCAATGTAACACTGCAAATGTAAACCATTTGGTTCCTTAAAACAAGCTGTGCTTCAAACTTACAGCCACATGCCACTGTCAAAGATCTCCAGCTTAGTCTTGTAATGCGTTTGGGATTGTGCCACTCACTGTGACTACACAAAAGTGTGTTGTTTTCAGTCTTGATCCCTACAAGAAACGCAGATCTTTGAAAAGCAGTGTGCAGAAAGGCAGACCACAAGTTTCCGCTCGCGATTCCATTTTCTCTCTTTCTGAAAGTGCACTGTCTGTGTCTGTGTGAATCTACAGAAACCAAAACAGCAGCAGGTGCTGCATGAATACTACACCTGCATGTGAGCCACAGAGGGACCTGATCACTAACGCAGCACATACTGAATACTGCGTCTGCCATTTCCTCTCAGCTTAAATGAGTGGGCACATGACCAGCTAAAATTAGACTTTCCAAAAAAAAAAGTTGACAGGGCTATAAAAAACATCTTATCAAGTTTGCATCTGGACACAAGACCAGTTCTGTAATTGAAGAGGGACTGACAGTATGTAAACTTTGGTTTTACATTAATAATAACAATAAAAATACACAAGATAAAATCTAAAAGATTCATGTTTCATGCTTGTCTAATCCTTTACTGTCAACACAATTCCTGAAACGTTTACCGTAACAGGCCTCATTACGGTCGTTACCAGTCGTTCCTGATTCCTGCAAGATCAAAGTTATGAAAGGTTGAACTATTTTCAAAGCCTGACAATAACACAATCCAAAAAGCAATAATATAGTATTTCTGCCAACTTAATGACAACAAATAAAACTTAAGCATAAAACTTTTGAGAAGGTTAGTAAGTGTTAGTAAGTGTTAGTCTATGAATATGTTCCATCTTTTACTAAAATGGATTGATGGCATCCAAAACAATTTATATTTTTTTATTTAGAAGGATTTATTTTTAATAATTTAATTACAATGTATTCTTAATAGCAAAAAAATTTATCTTTGTGTAGCCCTAAATCCCAACAGCAGTCGTCTCTGGGAAGACTTTACACAGTTGTCAACTCACCAACAGATCAGAGAAAAAAAACAGTTCTTAAGGGGTTAAATTGGGTTCAGCTATAGCGTAGAAAGTGAAGGCAACAAGTTGTTTGGTTTATGCATGTTTACTTTGAAAACATAAATTGTAAATCACATTGATAGGTTATCTCTCCCCTCGGTCAGACAGTTTGTGTGTGGTCAGCCACTGCACAGAACAATGTGCTTATAATGGCACCTTCAGATCCGCACCAGCAGATCTCAGAAAACAGGAAGGAGCTAAAACAAGTGTGGAAGTGCTCTAAAGAGGAGTGGTCCGAAACGTGTGCGTGGAAATCCCCCCATGGCTCATAGAAGCTCACAGAGATGGACATCGAGAATCCTTATACAGTCAATACAGCTACACATTTAAGCAAAAGACAGCATGAAATCACAATGCACCTTAAATCAACCCAGATTCTTAAATCTTAAGACTGTGTTTGCTGGAAGTGTCGGCCCACTCCTGATGTCACAAACAATTGCAACTTATTCGTCCAATCAGCATAAGCATTAGAATCAGAGAGTAACAGTAAGTCAAAAACGGAGCTTTCTTTGGGTCAAGGTGCAAACTAGTTATAAAAATAAAAAATAGATATGAGGCATGCACAAAAAAAATCTTGATAAAATGTCATAAAATCACTACAATATACAAGTGCACAGTAAGTGCAGAGATCTAACAGTGCAGTAGAGTGACAGTAGATGGTCTTAAAGGTCAGGGGGAAAAGTTAATGTTAAGCACAATATGGGGATGTGCAGTGGGACCATGTGTTTAAACCCTTTTATGGTTTCCTCGATCATTCGGTGGATAACTTTTTCAGTCACCATCGACTTGTAGCTTGCTCTGAAATCTATCTCATTGTTGCATCTATCACTTGAAAAACAAATCAATTTACAATGTAATCTTTAACGAGTGAACATTAAAGGGTCCTACAAAGTTGCATGCAGGATTGTGGACGTTCTATGGTCCTTCAAGCAGCATATGGCAGCAGTTGGTCACGCAAAACAATGTGTGTGTCAGAATGGATAAAATGAACAAGAATAATTACCACTGGAATGGATTAGTATGCTAAATCCATCAGTCGGAGGAAGACAAATAGGAAACGGTAAATACAAGGGTCTT
The DNA here is from genome assembly GCA_029875035.1 of Pomatoschistus microps. Classification (NCBI taxonomy): domain Eukaryota; kingdom Metazoa; phylum Chordata; class Actinopteri; order Gobiiformes; family Gobiidae; genus Pomatoschistus; species Pomatoschistus microps. Next base: position 8,297 of record JAPMNZ010947394.1, on the reverse strand, counting down.
TCCTGAGGAGCTGTGTGTGTGGTACGTGTGGTCTGCAGGGTCACCACTGGATTCATAAAACAGGTTTGGAAAAGTGAATGGCGCTCTCACAGCATGATTCAGGGTTAAATTCAAGACTATATCTGGAGATGGCCTCCCCTCACAAACACACATGACAACATATGTAGGGAACATAAATCATGAAAAAAAGCAAGTTTTTATGTGGAAAATGTGTATATTTTTCATTATTTGACCTTGTAGTGACCCAGTGGCTGTAAGACAGGTCATTGTTCTTTATTTAATAATTTATTTAACTTTTGATCACAGTTCTAAAAAATATTTTGAGAGCACTTGTCTTACATAAGGTAACACAAAGAGCTTCACAGCCCATATCACATTAAGTATAGATCATCACATAAATCATGAACATTAAAATCACAGGGCATTAAAAACAAATATTAAAGTAGCATTATGTAATATTTTCATGTCAAGTCATCATTAAATGGCCCTAGTCTGTCAAAAGGCATTAATAAACCATGCTCTTTTCCAATACTTCTTTAACTGATAACAGTAGTTCAGTCGAGATATTTGAATTTCAAAAGTAGCTTTACAGCCCCTACATCTTGTTATTGTTTTCGATGTCCCGCCCTCCATCGTTCTACCAATCAGAAAGTCTGTGGTCTGGGTTGCCAGAACTCACCGCTTCAAGCTAATCTAACTGGTAAAGTTAGATGTCAGGTTGTACTAAAAAAGGTCTTGTTATGATTCTGAAACAAAAAAAATAAAATACAAAGATTCCTATTGGAGCCTTTGTGAAAAAGGTGTTGGTTATAGATTTGTTGTTGACAAAACTCTTATATAGTCAGTTATTATCAGTCCCAGCTGGATGTTGCAGTACCACTTTTGGCCAGAACCTTTAAGATCACATGGAACATTACACGCATAACAATTAAAATCACACAGGTAATTACAAGCATTAAAATCAGGGAAACCTTTCGAATATTTGATTCTACAAAGACCACTGTGATGGGGAGTAAAGGTAACATGCTGATGGTGATGGGTGGTCAGCATGGTACCTTTACTCAGGGATACTACAAGGTCAAATAAGCCAAAATATGCTTTTATTCCACATAAATAGTTTCATAATGCCTCTTTAAACCAGAAGATGATGATTTACTATTGAATAATTGATGTATCTGCCGGTGATAACTAGAGTGAGAACGTTTTCAGAGGTCAGTGAGGGTAAAATGAGCCAACAAAGACTAGTCTAGATTCAAGTTTAGCAGTTACAGTTCTTTAAGTGTGCATTCATTATCCCCAACACTTCAGGCCAAACAAGAAACCATCAGTGAGACACAAGGAGCAATTTGTGGCTGAACACTGACAGAACAGAGCCCTGACAGCTGTTTTCTACAAATATTATTAGAAATACTATCTTTTTTTTTATTTTTTACAATTACAAATATAAGTCATCTCAACTTTTGGTAATTTTTCAAACATGTACTTATTTTTTATCTTATTTTTTTCTTCTTCTCTTTTTTTAATTTGTCTTTTTGTCTTTGCGTTTGTTTTTGTGTTTGTTCTGTTTGGGGTTGTACTGTTTTTGTTTTATGTTGTGTTCTTGTTGAATGTTTGTGTTGATCTATTTTGTTGTCTTTAATAATAAAATAATAAAAAAACATGTATTTATAGTCCTTCAAATCATAACTCAAACATAATTTTTTGAGTTGGTTTTATCCTAGTTCAGGAGGATTCATCTGGTCTGGTCATAAGATTCTATAGTAAGAAGATAATAACCGCTATCTTACAATCGTCTGATATCGAAGAACCACATTGTGTTGCTTGTGCATTGTTTGTAGATGCATCGTAAATAGTGGGATTTTCTTTTTGGTCCCACAGATATTTATTTTTGTATTGTGAAATCAAGAATAAATCATATCCTAACCTGGAACTTCAAGTCATCTGATCTATCTTAAAAGCCACAGCTCAGTCTATTATGCGGGATACTCCTGTAGGCAGCAGACCATCACACAGCAATAAATAAGACAATAATGCTTTGGGTTGTCACAGAAAAGACAGGAGCAGATTGCATAAGACTAAACATGTTGACGTTTTTAATTATACGCGTTTTTCACCGTTAGCAGGACAACAACTTCTGTAGCTCAGACTATTTCTGGGGACAACATATATTAGTCTTTAAATAAATGATGTCAGATTGGACACTATAATATAATAACTATGGTATAGTCTGTGTTTTTTGTCAAAGGTCACAACAATTCATAATGTGATTGAAATCCTGACTGCAAGTGTGAGACTCAGGGTTGCATCACCATGAACTCAAAGTGGTGTCAGGAACAAGAACACATCTAAAATAAAACAAGGAAGCAGGAAGAAGTCCATGCAGCCTCTGATCTGCAATCAGATTAACCACTGAAATCAAAACTTGAAGGCAGAGGAAAAAACAGAGCTGTCCGGTTGCGTTTGAGGGGGGCACATTGTAAAGCAACGGTACGTGACATCATGGACTCTATGGAGATCTGAAGATAAAGTCTTTCGTTGGACAGGTGCAATACAGTCTATATGGGTGCAAGTCATGTTTGTGGAGATGCAAGCACTCACAGCAAAGAAATGCATGTTTGTTTTGAATACTTTTCCAGCGCAATAGATATAACCAAAACTTTAAATCCTATTTTCCGTGATCAGGCTTTATAGTGAATTGAAATATTGAAGTGCACGAAATCCAAACAAGGAACTAAAATAGCTTAAGGTAATAGGCAAAACTAAATGCATTATGGCGCTATATGCAAAACCCCGCCAGAACTTTGGGGAAAAAAGTAAACAAAAAAATGCAAATACTTCAACGACCAATAATTTGCAGGAAAAACTAAACCAATTATATCAATAACAGTCGAAAAAATACGTTTTAACATGAACTTACCAGTGGTGAGGAGCGCTCTTCCTCTGCTCACGGCAGGCGCGTGCAACGAAGGCTGTCAATAGACCACGCCCCGTTCACAGTGACCAATGACGTGCGAGAGATTATGTCAGTATTTTTTTTTACAATGGGGACAACACTAACGATGTCATGGATCTGAGTCACATCATATAATATATATCCTCAAGTCACGTTTAGACAACTGGTATAAGAACTCAGTATCCAATCATCTATTTCACTGACCTTTGATGTTTACAACGCGCAAATCTGAGCATCTGAATAATTGCACAATTTACGCACTCATACTAACGATAATAAAAGAGATCTATGCACTGCGCGCCGATACTCTATGTAACAGCTCCCCCTGCTGGTCAGTTTCACAACTGCAGTATATTGTTAATGTCGATAATTATTGTACTTCCGGTTTTATTTGTTTGTTGTTTTGTACTTAAATATGTGGCACTTTAAGGTGTCCTGGACATGTAAAGTGCAATGTAAATTAAATGTATTATAATTATTATCATGTCCCGAGGGTGGCCAAACAATTATTTGTATTTTCATGCATTTACATTGTTTTTATGATTATTATTTATTTATTCATTGGGGGTCTACTTGTGATTTAAATTATTGGATTATCAGGAGGATGTTAATCTGCTTCAGAGCATTTCAGTGTGCAATATAATCGCCATCCTTTACAATTAGAATTTTACTCCGCACCTCTCGCCCCACACTCTAAGACCTTATTCACAATAATACACACACTCTTTTGCAATCATTCACTCTTTTGAATTTATGTACACAATTTACAGATTTACATGTGCATTGTGCTCAACTATAAATTACATCATTTGTTAGAACATTAAAAGAAAGACAATCTCTGGTAAAATCAAGTCAATGATTCCTGTAGCCATTGCACACTGCTTAAACCTTACAATCTACAAAGATGTTTCAAACAACCACTCAAACAGCTTTTTTTTGGAGAAATGTTTAAAGTGTTGTAAATGTCCCAGTAGTTTGTGGGGCTCAGGGAAGCGCCCCGCTGAAGGTGACGATGGGCAGGCACAGGAGGGAGCAGAAGCTGGGGTTCAGAGGCTGAATCTGGGCCGAGGACTTGGGTCTTCTGAGCGTCCAGTCGCTGGAGCGGTCAGTCTTATAGCACACCGATATGTCACACCTGTGGAAAGACACAGTTTAGCTCAAACACATACGTCACAATGTGCAGCTTCTTTAGATAAGTATTTTTATCTTGATCAGAACCTGGTGACACTCTGCAGAATCTTCTTCTCATCCTGGTCCAGGCACACAGCAAACGTGTTGTCGTCTCCCGTGATCTGCACTTTATCCACCTTCACCTCATTCACACTGAGCTGCTGTCAAGGACACAACACTTCAAGATTATTCAGATTATACAACTGCTAAAATAAACTAATAGATCACTATCAGATACATGTTATGCTGCGTGGGTCTTTAAGTTACTGTAACAGAGAGCATACCTGGTTAAAGCTCTTTTTGCTTTTTCCACTTTGTCTCTTTATGACTTCAGTCATCGACAGTTGCAGGTACTCCATCTTCGAGTCTGAAAAAGACAACAACATTTGTTCTTTTAATAGTTCCACACACTTGTGTTGGTAATGGATTATGTTATCAGCATACCAAGCTCCTCTGGGTTTCTACATGCTTTGGTTAGGCTCACTGACGTACACACTTTGCTCTCTCTTTTCCATTGGCTTCTTCCACTGATGACCACCTGCATGAGGGGAAAAGGGCAAAAACCTGAGTGTGTGGCGTTCATCGTAAAAACATTTCTGACTTATCGTTGTACTAATTTTGTATAATATCTATTCTTACCTTGTTGTAAACCACTTCCAATGTCAAAGGCACAGCTTCTCTATCACCATCAATGCCAAACCGTTTACTGGCTGTTCCTAAAAGCAGATAATTACACATTCATTAGATCAACAAGCATTATATATTAGTCTGTAAGAAGCATGTGCAGCCAAGTGAAACCAGCTCTGGTGACACAAGTCAAACTTAAAAAGAAAAATGATTCATGACATTAGAATAGCAGATGTTCTTCCATTAAAGTATTATTACAGATTTGTCCTGAGAATATGATGGAAAATGGATAGTTAGGCTATATTTATGTTTCTGGGCTGTTGCTATGGACAACAAACTTACCCATGGCTTTGACAGCTCGTGTTCCTGCAGCATGACCCAGCTCCAGGGAGTGGACGAATACTTCACTTCTTTTCTCTCCACTCGCAAATGTCAGCTATGTAGAGAACAACACCACCATTTTAATTGTCATCATCAATATCTTCTTCAAAACTACACTTTATCTTGAAGACTGTTCGGTTTGCCTGTGCTTACAGGTTTAGAGTTGTATTTTTTCTGCATGTTATTTTTATTTTTCATAATCCCTTGTGTGATTTTAATGTTTTTAATTACCTGTGTGATTTTTTGATTGTTTTAAATGGAGATTTTGGTGTTTGTTTTATGTGATGATCTGAGCCTTGTGTGATGTGGACTGGGAAGTGCTTTGTGTTGCCCTGGGTATTAAAGGGGCTCTACAAATACAGATTGATTGATTGAGTAAGTAGCTACAGTAAAAAAAAAAAAAAAAACAGAATTTGATCACACACATTTCTGCACTCTTGCACTTCAGTTAGCTGATTTTGGAGTCTCAAGAGAACCAGTTTACTTTAAGAAAACTTGAACTGATCCATCCTGACCAATCAACTTGCAATAAAATCTGTGTTGTTTGCTAACCTCAGCCTGGTAAAGCTGAATGAGGGTGGGTCTGGTCGCGAATCTGCAGTAATACAGCAGCAGGTCTGCCAGAATCGGCAAACGCTGTTCATATGAGCCGTTGTAGGAGTCCGACTCAGTCTTTGAAGTTTGCTGCCAAAAAGTAAAAAAAGTTAATTTAATCAGGTTTTCTTTATTGTATTTGTATTTAACTGGATCATAGTTTGGCTGTACTACCTGGCAGACCACATTTGGAGGCAGGTTGAGTAGACTCAGTGTGTTCCTCTCGTACCAAGGGTCCAACATCCCCAGGAGGTGTGCAATGTCATTAGTGCTGCTTCCTGTTTCCATCAGAGTGGCATCCTACAACCACCAAACATACGGAACAACGTCATTTGATAAATACTTACTGAACAACAAGGAACCAACAAGGAAAGAAGAAAACAAAGATGAAAGAATCCTCTTACATAAAACTATTAGATGAGTTGAACGCTGTATATTATTATAATAGTGTCAATGGTTGGATTTATTTGCTATGTACTGATTCTCTAAAGAACTTTTTTCAATTCAATTAAAATTATTTCTGTAGAGCCCTAAATAACAGTAGTTATCTCCGAGGCCTTTACAAAGTTGTCGATTCATCCAACAGAGATCAGAGATTACAACAGTTCAATCATAAGAAATGCAATGATAAAAACACAGGGATATTGTTTCACAAGGGGAGGATGACCAATGTCCATTAATATTAGTAGATATCCATACATTTAGTTATATTTCGTAGATCACCACTGTCCTTTGACCCACCTGCATCCTCCTGCTAATTTCATTTCAAATAATATGCAATTTACAAGACCAATAAATCCATAATCCTTTCCATATACCCTGGCAATCCCCGTATCCCTTGTTGATTTGATAATAATAATAATGCATCCCTTTTATTAATGGGGTGGTGCTCTGTGTACTGGGTGGCAGCTTTGTTACATGACCCAGAAATGGACAAAGGGGTAGAAGATGGATGGATGGATGGATGGTCAGTTTTATACAATGCTTTTCAGGATACTCAAAAACGCTTCACATGTCATTTTATTTATTTTATTTATTTATTTAATAGTTTATTTGAGTAGGGACGATACACATTGATCAACATTGCTGTAAATGTGTCAGTATTAGCTAACAGCTAGTTTCCATCTGGAGTCCCTAGGCAAGGTGTAAAATGCCATCAATCACTATTCTTTCACTTCATACACGGTGGTGACAAACTACTACCAGCATGGCACTACCAGTGTGTGCCATTGGCCGCTCCGACCACCACCAGCCATTCACACACACACACACACTTAAGGACACCCAGATGTCTCCCATCACAGCACTAACCAGGCCCTACCCTGCACAGCTTCAGAGGCCATTACACTGTACTCATAATGACTTACGTGACTTGGTGAAGTTCCCTTCTCGCTGCTGTTCGGACTCGACCCCTCTCTCTTCACTGGCACAAAGTAGAACTGCAGATTGAAGGCGCGGGACAGGTGAGGACTGGCGCTCTCTCTTCTCTGCAGACTGGAGTAGGCCCGGGCCACTTTCCCAGCCACGTGGTCCGCTCCAAAGACCACCACTCGCAGCGTAGCGTTCTTACTGTCGTCGTCACTGCTCAGAATAGGTCTCCGTCTAAAACAAACGTGTCTCAGGGTTTGGTTTTGCGAGTTCAGCTGCGAATCCAGACTCCTCAAGTGAACCTGCTGCGGGAGTGAATTCGACCGCTTCTCTCGCACGACTAAAAGGTCTTTGGATTCAGAGTTCCCCAAACTTTTCGCTCGGTACAAGAGCCGAGGACTCTTGGGTCGAAAAAGTCTGTGAAAGTGTTGGCTTAACCGAGTCTTGTTCACCGATTTTGGAGAGCACTTGTCTGCAACGGGCGACGGGCAGATGTAATCCTCCAAGTCGTCGCAAAAGTCACTGTCGATTCCGGAGGAGAGAAGCGAAGCGGTGTAAGACTCCGAAGTGATGGATAAGGTGGATAAGGTGGAGAACATGGAGTCTTTGGAGGCGGTGGACAGTGAGGAGATGGTGGACGCTCGGTGGTCAGACCTATGGTCCCGCGTTAGTGAGGATAACCGTGGGTCCTCTTTTTCCTCCAAATTAAACGCAGTCTCTTCGTCCACATCCAGCTCAAACTCGTCATCCTCCTCGGCCTCGCAGGTGGAGGGGACGTAAGCCAGGTCGCTGTCCAGAAGAGTGTTCAGGACGTCTGGAATAACCACAGTCATCAGGATACAGGGCTGGAACATGCCTATGACTACTTCATATAAATAATGACATAGAAACTCTACAGCAGTTGTGTCAAACTCAGGCCCGTGCGCCAAATCCGGCCGGCAAAATCATTTTTAGTGGCCCTTGATTAAGATTTATTATTATTATTACAGTAACTTGCAGCGTTGATTGCTTCTATGGCATACTCCATTATCATACTCCATTAGAAGCTAAATTAGGCCTAAATCTGTAAATATATATAAATTAGACGCATTTTTGATTTTAAAATATATTGTGGGAAAACGTCCCTAAACCCAAAAATTAGTCAAGTTATCATGTGTTTTCAAATAGTAAAGGAATTGACCAGATGCCTATAGTGTCCAAAAAA
>JAPMNZ010947379.1:0-11392 GCA_029875035.1 Pomatoschistus microps | reverse complement strand
AAGTGCCCAAAAATAACAATTGTAAACCGCTTTGTGACTCTGGTCTGTGAAAGGCGGTATATAAATAAAGATTACTTACTTACTACTTACGATGGATTTATCATAACAATAATTTTCTTCACTGCTTTTAAATGTTCAATACATTAGTACATCTTCAGTTTTTCAATTCCATAGTTCACCAGTGGAATCATTATTACTGTGCTTGACTATCGTGATCCTTCGATGTCGGCTCCTCTTATCATTGTGAAGCAGAATTTACTAAGTATTGGTCTGTTCACCCACTAATAAGTAATATAAGATGGGCATTGACCATCCCTCACCTCTCAATCGTTTTGAGGAGCAAGATGGCGCCGAGTCAGGGCGCCACAGTAAGAGCTCTGGTGTGCACTGTCTGTACTAGAAAAGAGAGCTTCAAACAAGGTGATCCGCTCTGCAAAGAGGACTGTGAGCTTCCTGTTCCGGAGGTTTTTTATCAATCCAGACTTTTAAACAGAGCTATTAGAATTATCAACGACTCTTCTGGCCACCCGAGAAAAGCCTTGTTCCAGCTTCTTCCCTCTGGCAGAAGATACCGTTCTCTAAGATGCAGGACATCTCGTTATGCAAACAGTTTTTTTCCAGAAGCTGTTATCAGTTTAAACAGAGCACTTTAATGATTTTGCACTTGTATAGATCTGTTTTAGTCGGTCAATTTCACAGTGACATTGTTTACTTTTTTAAAAATGTGTTTTATTTCTGTACTTTTAATGTTGTTTTATGTCTGTACTTGTCTTGTGCACAACTGGGAACTTTTGCTAATGTATTCCAATGTGGTTTTACTGCAAATGGCACTAAATTAATCTGAATCTGAATCTGAATTTTGCGGGAACATCTCAGGACCTTTGACCACGTCCCTCAGTTCTCCGGGTCCTATATATTACCTGTGTGTAACTGTTGCCCGGGGACCATAGACCCAAAGTATCAAGGGGTGATCTGAGATTTAGCCCTGTGCTTTGACCTTGAAAATGTATGTGTGCTATGCATGTAATAGTAGGCGTGGACCTTGCCAGGCAACCTATATGTGAATGCCTTAATACCTACCTTTATCATAATGCCTTTAGCAGAATTCTTGTTTGATCAATGAGTCAATGATCAAATGGTTCTTATGTCTACATAAACAACATTTTTCAAAGAGCTAGAACTTTTAAAGCCTCCTTTTTCTCCCTTAGATCAAACTGCATCTTCCTGTGCGTTTCCTCTATCTTCCTGTGTATATGACAGGCCTAATGATTGACTGCAAATAGATGGACTGTCAGGGCCACAAACAGTGCATGCAGATGAAAGGGCTCTTGCCGTGTCTTTTGACATTTGGACATTGTGTGTGCATGTTTAAGTGAGGCTGTTTACATCTGTGCTTTTGAGTGGGCTGAGTTTGTCCTCTTTGTCTATACAGCGCTGTCACTGTGTACAATAGAAGTATGGCAACAGTCACAGACAATCTTTTTAATCTAGTGGGGCATTTCAGTGATGTCCAACCAAACAGCAGAAAGGTCAGAGAGGGCTCGTCTTTGGTGAGTCGATGGAACAAACAACTGGGTTTAGATTCCCATCTCTCCCAGTTTCTCAGTGTGGCTTCAAGGTTCGCTTTGGAGTACAGTAACAGTCTGCCATCAAAGTGAACCCAAACTCTAATAGACTTATATGTACTGTGTGTCTTTCTACCGTGGAATAAAATGATTTCAAGGGAGGGGGCTATTTTTCCCTAATAACTTCGGCCAAGCAGAAAGTTTTTCAAAATTGTTACTTCATCTAGACTGTTTTTCAAACTGCAAAGTCGTCCAAAGTAGTGATGTTCAGCTCTGTGGATGGTGGAAGACATCACTTCCTCTAGTTTCACCTGCTTCTATGCATTCAATGAGTGATTTAATAGTACAAATCATTACATTCATTACACTCAAGGAAATAAAACATGTAATTATCTTCTAAATAATTGCAGTCTTAATGGTGTGCTAATTGCGGCCACTAAAATTCCTATTTCAATTGCAATGAATTGTGCAGCCCTAGTTGCCTCCTTTAGGCATCAGACTTTCATGATAAGATTGAAATGCTTTCTAAACAGTATTTGATTCTAAATAGCATCACAATTGAAAAGGAAAGGGATATGTCCATCCTTCTGGACCGGACAGACAGGACCATGCAGGAGGTATCAGGATGCACATAGCAGCCAAGAGAATAAAGAATAATGGGAGATGAGGAGAGTGAGGAGGAAGAGGGTCAGCGGAGGTAGAGCAGTGCAGATGAATGCAGGGTCTGTGTCATCCCCTTGTCTCCAAACTGGCCTGAGTAAACAGGAAGTACAGCTGCGCTCAGTATCTCGGAGACTCTCCATTCTTTAGTGTCCTCACACTCACCCCCCTTTAGCAAAGCCAAGACTAAAACAGACCTTCTTACAAACTATATTCTAACAAACCAGCAGAAATGTTCAGCTATACTTAATTTATGAATTAATTTAGCTTTTTTGTATTGTGCAGGTATTGTGTATGTAAATAACGGATTCATCTCAAAATATAAAAACAATGTCTACATTTATTTATGTAGAACTTCTCACAGTTTGTTGGTGGGATCTACAATCAGTGTTGGAGAGAATGATTTGCAAATGATTTTAGTAACAGAATATTGAACCTGTGTGTGAGAAATGTAACATATTCTGTTACATCAGAGTACAGTATTCTGAATCTGAAAACTTTCACTTTAAACATCTTTTGGTAATGGTAATTTAAAAGGGGATAAAAAAACAAGGAAAAATGGTAATGGCTGAAGTAGCTGAGTGTATATCATATGCACTGAGTTAGTTTCCGACTACTATTGATGGAAACAATACTGGCAGCCTGTGTATTGTCCACCCACTATTCACAATAATATCACCAATGTCATTGTGCAACTTCTAATGACAAATGAAGTACCTTTACCATTATCACTAAAGTATCAAAACACAAGAAACACAGGGTTGTGCAATAAAACACTTCCAACAGTGAGGCAACAAATTCCAATGTATAGGCTTTGTGCTTCTTTGGCTTCTCTTCCATTTGCCAAGAGTCATGATCGTTGGCAATCTGGACACGCAGTAGTTCTCCCGATGGGCCCTATAATCCCCCTATTTCTTTAAGTGAGAAACAGAGAGAGAGGGGCCAAAGGAAAGGAAGAGAAAGAAGTCATTGTGGCTGAGACAGTGCTGTAAAAAGAGGAGCCGTACAGTACCAAATTGAGGTCGCAGCGAGACAATGGGTGCCCTTCAGTGGCCCATTCACACAGAGCTCTATCAAATGCCTCTTCCTTTCTCCCTCTGTTCTCCTCTCTCTGTCTTTCGCTCACATCGGCCTTTTCTTCCCCATCACAGAGAGATTTGGATAATGAAACCCCAGCTCGCCCAGGACATTCGAGGGGCCCACTACACACTCTCTCCACTCTCTCTCTTTCTGCCTTCTCAATGGCCACCTTCTCATCTTCTGCTCCACCCACCGCTTTTGTTTCATGGCCCTCTGTGAACAGCTCAACAGGAAGTGATCCGGTTTGGGAACAACGCTGTCATCTGTCAATGGTTAGCGGAGAAAGGTTTGAACTTTAATACAGATAGCAGTGATGTGTTGTGGCGGTTGAGCGTTTACCTTAAAGAAGAAATAGAATGCATTATTTTTGCTCATTATAAATGTCATATAGCGGCACAGGACTGAGACTCAAGCTTTTAGACCGAAGGGACAGAATTAGATATTTGTGCCAGAAGTTCCTGATACTAGCATGGATAGGGCTAAAAACAAACTCCGGGTCTGTCTGAAACATGATTAAAAGCTCAAAAACACCAAAATAATAATAATTTGCATAACATGTCTCCATTAACTAATAATTGAGGGAAAATGATTATTCTCTAAAGATATGAATATTATTGAATAGCAGAGGAAAAAAATATGGTTAATACACAACAATAGGGAAATAGAAGTCCTCATACATTTCTTTCATGTCTTTATTTCAGGCTACAAACATACTAATGGGGCTAATTTTTGTTTTATAAATGACAAAAAAATGTCCATTACTGTTGTATAAAAGCATATGCACTCTTGACAGTTACACATAGGCTATAGTCTCTGCCAATTCATTTATTTAACAGTCAAGAGTCCCTCAGATGTATTTTCAACATGTTATTAGTTTTTTTCACTACCAATCCTGAAGATCTTCTGGCTGCAAATTTCCCACTGGAGTGCTCACCTCCATTTTATTATTTTTTACATATTCTTTAAATTTTTTCATTACCTTTTTTATCTTGTACCTTCGTATCATCAATGGTGCAAACATATTAGCTAAACAAGAGGGGGAAACAATTGCTTTTGTACCACCAGATGTTTGCAAACAGCAGACCGCCTAGAGAGAGATGGTTTCAGAGGGAACCAGCCTTTATTCTCCAAGATTAGGACTTCCCAAACATACTCACTGGGTGCCCAAAACACACACCTGCCCATGCGATAACCATACCATGCCCCTGATCTACAACATAGATATCAGCAAACCACTCACCCTCACAACGCCACACACTGTCCGTCATGTGCTCTGAACAGTAAAAACCGAGTTTCATCCATGAAGAGAACACCTCTCCAATGTGCCAGATTCCATTAAAGTTATCCAAACAGGAGTAAAACAAAAGTGCTGGTTTTATATTTTTGTTAAGAGTAACATTAAGCACATATTGATTTATTTCTCTACATCACATCTCCTGCATCTTGTTCACATGGACATGAGACAACATCATCCTGATAGAGCTTTCTCTGTTATAAACAAAGAATGCACAAATGTCCTATTCAGTGTGACCACATATCATCCAGCCTCTCATCAGAAGAAAAGACCATGAACAGTAAAATATGTTCCCCCATTCTTCAGATGAATAGGCCCTTGCATTTCAGTTTCACACGCAGACAAAACTCTCAGAAAGCTTTAATACAAGTTAAGTGAAGAGGGCAAGAGCACCTCCAGGCTACGTGGATCACAAAGGCTGATGATCTGAAGACCTAATTTGGCTTGGCAAGCCTAATCGTTCAAAATTGATCGAATACAGTTACTTGCGGATTCTTAATGCGGAGACAAGGGCTGAACAGGCGTTGGCATTGTTATTGAGAACCACAGAAAAATAGTTGTCTTTTAGTGGCAGTGCAGCAAGGGACGTCAGTTGCCCGCGGGATGGACCGCGGGATGGACCGCGTGATGGAGCGAAGGTGCTGACCATTATTGCAGAAAAAGACGGCTGTGATGATGCTTTGTAGGTCAATTGCTCCTTTAGATAAATCTTTTTAAAATTTGTCACATTTGACAGTTTAACAAAGGTAGAATGAGCACAGGACTTGGCTCAAGTCAAGACTGAGACTTAAACAGTGATTTATTGTGCATGCATGTTAAGAACAAGAGAGCTACAACATTCTTAAAGGGGAGGATTCATCTACATTCAATTTTTAAGCAGGACAATACTAGCCTATTCAACACAAGCAATATGTTTCTCAACATTGGGGTTAATATGCAGTACATTGTTGAATATAGTACATATATCTGTTGGTCATTTAATGCATGTGGTATTCACCTGTTGGTCCACTTGTGATAGACCTTGATCTAGAGTAGGGTTCGGCAACGTGTGGCTCCTTCGGCTCTTTGCTATATTAATTTGCTTAGAATAAACACTTATGACATACATTTTATAAACATAAAACACTGATATTTACTGACGTTTTTTGTGTATATATTATTTCCATGTACACTGTGCTGAGGGGCAGAAGCAGAATTGAGGGTCATGGAAAGACCGTCGGTTCTCTGAACTAATCACTGCAGTGCTTGTGTGAATTAAAGGTCACTTTTCAGTTACTAGCGGTTGTATATGATGCTGTTGGAGTATACACGTCTCACGAGAACCTCACTGTGCATGGGAAGCACACCGTAAAAAAAACAGGCCCAACTGCGCACAAAAAAATCCCAAAGGCCATTAAAGATGAACCACAATATAGCAAGAGGCCACTGTATTTAATATCTACCTGAGGATGCTCACCTCTGTTTCCTACAGTCTGTTGTGTTTATGTGTAACTTTTGGCCGGGACTTCCTTGAAAAAGAGGTTTTTTATCTTCATGGGATATTTCCTGGTTAATTAAGGATTAGTAAGCAAGTAAGTAATTAGTATTTATATAGCGCATTTTACAGACCAAGGTCATCCAAAGTGCTTTACAATGTTCACAGTTCAGATATTGTTCTTAATAAAAAAGTGAGCATTCCAAACTTGCTCAATGGGTGCCTTGTCTGATTAGGATACTAGACGGTTGTCAAGTGACGTGTCCCATCAATAAAGTAGGCCATGATGGTGTTGGGGCTATGGTTTAGGTAGGCATACACAAACACAGGTGTATCACATTGACGATATTTAAAGGGCCAATTATTGTGCCATTCAATCTCATTTTCCTCATGATATCACACAACCTCGTGTTGTGAATGTACAGTAATTCAGATGAAAAAATCCTAGTTCATGCATGGCCTCATACTCACCAAACATGTCAATTGTTGAGCATGTCGGGGATGTTTTCAGTCGGCATATATCACAGGTGGACAGACAGGTGCACATGCTGCTAATAGACTGTGGGTGCATGCGGCTTGATAGGTGACATACAGCAGTTCACCAGGGGCACCCAAGCAGGCCTGACCTCCCAATCTCACCTACAGCACTGCCACTCAATGTGTAATTACCTGTCACGTTGTTAACCGCTATGTTTCTGCTACAGGGCGAAGGTCCAGGCTCAGGGGCACCACCAGCGCTTGACCTGGGCACTGTACAATCACCTCGAAATAAGATGAAAATGCAGGAGTGTATATGTCTACACCAAGCTTAGGCCCTTGTCCATTGTGTGCTTGTGTAATTACCAATTTAGCCATGTGTGCAAGCCGCCAAGCCCATGTGGACTGTGGGACTGATACATTCTGGCTGACCCCTCTGATTGGGGTTAACAGCAGCCTCATTTGCATGGAGAGATGGGGCTTTATTAGCTACAGCGGCTAGACCTCAGGTGCCCCACACACATGCCCCAACACACAGACAATAGACTCAGAGGGAAGGAAGGTGCAAACCGTTTCACTTCTGCAAAAACACACACCATGTAAATGATGTTTGTTTCAGAGGATTTAAAATGATCATCACCAGTGTCACCTTTTCTGATCTTTCAAAGGGCCAAAATATAAGCAACAGAAGTGTCACTTCATTGAAATAAGGTAGGTCTACTGTTTTTAATGAGACCATAGTGGGAAAATCTTGCACATGAATCTTGCTTGAACAGAATGCAACATCAACTGCTCAAGATAGTGGTGATCAATAAGCATCATGTGTGAGATTTCTTAATCAAAAAATAAAATAACTGAACTTGCGTTTCACCTTAACTACTCCTGCGCATTTCCAATTTGTTTTTTCTTTGTGATAAAATGTCAACCCAAATAACGTTTCAACCCCTCTCTCAAAGATTAACTAAAAGCTACATTTCAGTGTGACTGAAATGTGTTCAGACAAACCATGAGTATCTCCCACAGCACAGAACAAAATGTCAACCAATCTTTACAAACACGTTGTTATGAAAGGAATGGTGTTGGCATCCCCAAAAGGAAAAAGCTTTACAATATAGCACAGTACAAATGTTAGTGGGCATGATGTCACGCAAAGAACTACTGAATATAACTCTCAAATACAAATTCAACAAACTGCATCCTCTGACACCTACAAAGCCTTGATCTCTCACACAAACTGTGATACAGAGTCGCAGGATGTCATACATTATTAAGCGTGTGGCCGGCCGGGTCAGATGCACTGTTCACAAAAGTGCCACCCTGCCTTTGGTCCGATTAAACATTTATCAACCTGACATAATAGAGCAGGCTGGCTGGACATTGATGGGTTACACACTTATTTTTAGTTTTCATAAAATGAGTTAAGGTATTTGAACATTAGTGTTGGATTTTGGATCAACTGATGTACAAGACAGTGGCAAGCCTTGTCTCTAAGTGAAACATTAGTTTTATTTAGTATCGGCTAATGTGCCCAAGATGGTTTAATCACAGGTGAATTACAGTGGAATGAGGAGTCAGGGAATGCCCATGTGTTTATCACATTGGTCTGGTTGGTTGTTCATTATTGACTATCCAATAGTACAAAGTGGCGTTGTACTTAATTTTAGGGGACTTAATCAAAACATATTTTTAAAATGGTATTCAGCTCAATGTGAGTGCAACTAGATTAATATAGGTACTCGTAATTATCCGCTCATAACTTTTTGAGTGACCCAGTTAGAATGTATTCGGTACAGGGGTCAGTACATTGCATTTTAACCTGAAAGAATATTCTTTGTAATACTATGCCATTACAAGACCAGCAGAGGAGAAAAGGCCTCAATAGTAGCTGCCTGGACAGGGATCACCAACCCAGTGCCCGCGGGCGCACGGTCACCCACAAAAAGCACCTGCAAAGAATGATGTATCAATAACGTTGGTCCCGGAGCTTGCACCTCTTCGCTCAGTGTTTGGCATTTGCAAAAGACCAGAGACATACAGTCTATGCAACAGAGAGAGGAAGACAATTGTCAATGAGTGTGTAGACATTTTTTACGAGAAGAGCGGCGATGTGCCAAGTTTTACGCATGTTTCAGTCAATGTTTTAAAACAGCTATGAATGATTCACTTCCATAACGTTTTATAAATGGAGCTGTAAGCTGATATGAACTAGAAATGAGTCAGGACTGGAACAGGACAGTACTGAGTTTGTTGCAGAGAAAGATGTGGAACATAACAGTTAAGTGCACTTCATGTGCCAAAGCTTCCTTCAGTCCGAGAGCTTCCCGTCTTTTCATTGGATACACGACAGAGATAGACATGTCAATGCAGACTGTGAATGTGATTGGTACTACTAACATCGCGGCCCGGTTGGATTCCGCTCACAAGCGTGCCATTGAACTGCACAACCAGCAAACTGAGGAAAACCGGTATGAGCTTGGAGAAATGATCACATGTCTACAACTCTGGTGAAGGCAATATGGCTTTACACAGGGGAGATGAGTCTGCTGCTTCTGTCAACTCGGGAATTTTTGAGACGATGTCTGAGAGTAATTCCAGACTCAATAGACAATACGAATCACAGCGGTACTTCAGAGGGACCTAGGTAACAACTTTGTATGTTTGAGGTTTACCAGGAAGAAGTTGTGACGGAGTTGTCTGTTTCTCCGTTTGTGACAGTACAAGCGGACGAAACAACAGATGTTTCATGTAAATCACAGGTTGTGGTTTTACTGTTTTGATGATTGGGACCACATTGAAAGAGAGCTACTCAGTGGAATTGAGCAGAACGGTAAAGGCTGTATGCGAGAACCTTTCCGATAACAAAGGGTGTCTGAATAATATCTGGATGGGACAGCGTTACTGAAGTGAAGCCTACAGTTTTTTGCAGTTTTTCTACCGGCTCATGCCAGAAGTGGACATTCCGTAAAACACACACAAGTGTCGATGAGACCACAGTTAGCCGTGCTACAGACAGTTTCAAAGACAGTCGACTGAGAGTTAAGGTGGATGACTGCGCTCAAGAGAGAGAGGCAGTGCCAAAGAAACTGAGGATGATACACTGCAGCAGTCATGAAGGAAGCGTCTGACACTGTGGTTGCTCAAGTGGAGGAGAGGTTTAGCACCAGCGATCACCTGTTAGCAGCACAGCTTGTGGACAGCACACTTTTTACAAACTTCAGCAAATCATTTCCATGTGCTGAATTTGAAGCAGCAAATAAAATCTGGCCAATTGGAAATAAAGTGTAAACACTGCTGCAGCTGATCTATGACAACAACCAATGACCACTGCTGAGGTTGAGAGAAACTTTTCAAACAAAAAAAGGATAAAGGCACTGGCTATGTTGTCTATTGAAAATGAACTCATTTGTGGATTGATGGACTTTGACAGGTTATTGACAAGTTTGCTCAGAGAAACGATTGGCATGCATTATTTCTATTCAAAACATAGACAACACTAGTGATGGGCTTAATATGTTAGGCAGTGCATAAAAATGGTATGTGTTCTTGAAATTACTCTTTTTTTGGACGTGTTTCTGTTTTCTGAGGTCCCCACTCTTGTGGCCCACTTCACATTTCATGCCAGAGAAGCCACTGGGTATTGTTCCTGTCCATTGTTTGTTTCATGCCATCTCATCCTTATGGATTATTGGGACTATATTAATAAACTCATTCCCCCTATCAATTCTGTCTCCTGTCTCCCTCCCCTCCTCTCTGCTTTCAGCTCACTGCCAGGCTACCACAGCCCAAACTGTTCAGCTGCAACTGTTCCAAGCCCAATAATTACAGCTTGTCAGAAAGAATTAATTTTCTCATTTCTCATAAAGACATGTAAAAAATTACCATGTTATTATAACGCTGCCACTCTCTAGAGGAACCAGTGAAAACCAAATTAAATTTCTGAAATTTTTGCCTTGCACATTAAATTAAACACATAAATAAGAGTTTAGAGAATGGGGGAGGTGGTCTGGTGGTGGGGGGAGCATATGTTCGTTAGGCTGGCCGGCTCTGGGTAATGGCCATCGTAATGTTTTGATGGGACTGGCTATTGGTAAGCAGTGCTACATTTGCATGATCACCGTAACGGCGGGCAAGCAAGCTGCCAATTAGCTCTTGTAGAGCTGTGGACAGAGGAGCAGGGCTGCAGAACACAAGAAACAGACACTGAATACAGCTAATTAACTGCAATGTATGGAGAACCACTTATTTAGCTCAGGCCCTTAAGGCCGCATCACGCACATCTTCAAGAATCTTTATTTCTACTTTATCATGACAGCCTCATGTGTTTCCAGTTTTATGCAACACTTTTTCGGTCATGTTGGGAGAATGCTGCTCGCTGGTGGCATCCGATGCACATGTTGCTGTGGGTCCAGCCTTTACACCGGCTTTGCGACCCAGAGGGCACGCTGATTTCTAACTGCGTCTCGGTGAGTGCTTGGGGCCGGCCTCGCGGCTTTGTCGTTGCACAAAATCTTAACCTTGTTGTTTTTAGATTGTCTGTTATTCCGGCACACCAGTGGAGTGGGGACAGAGCGCGGCTATTGCGCAACCCCTCCGCAGGTGCAGCGCTCTGCTCTTTTGGTGAGTGTTGGAGCCGGCTTTCTAACTTTTATGTTTTGGAGTAGTTATTAAAATTTAGTTCTCCTTAGAGCCGCAGGGCAGGCATCCTGTACCGCAATCCGCAGTCTGCTCGTAGTACCGGTAAGCATTTAAAACAAATCTTATTCTTATAGTCACTTATCAATTTAATATCTGGTCTAGGGCTTGTGTGTGCGCGTCTCGGGCCTCTGTTGGCTCCCAGTGACT